>JAGKTI010012823.1:0-23986 GCA_018397915.1 Birgus latro
AGTTTAATTAGGAAATGAATGGGTGTGGCTGGGGTCCGTAAGGGTGCCATAACCCATAAGTAATAATATCCCCTATGGAGATTTTGATGTATAGACAATTCTACATATTATACACTTTCTTGTGATCTACAACAAAATGATCATGTGGTCAGTCACTAGAGAGACAATAATCTTAATTTCCCACCAAAATGAATACTCAGATGTTTTTTTCTTTGCCAAAATACGTGCTTTACACATTCTGAAATTTGCAGGCATAATTAATAAAGTCCCTTATTCAAAATAGATTGTTACCAGCATACCCAGGTCATTCAAATTGCCATTGTGATGCCAACGCTCGATCCACTTCTGGACGCAAGATCTTGAGCACCCCAGTCGCTGTGCGATGCCCCTACTGCTTATACCCTCCTCGTGCAGAGCAATGATGCGGGCACGCCTTGTGAGCTGGGTGTCGTGGTGGTTCATCACGATGAAGAGTGCAGTCCAGGAATGATATGGTCTTAGCACCACTGACCGTCCACATCACCTTCAGTACTCGAGGATTGGCTGTGTTCTCATGGCCACAGAATGTGATTAGCTCTCACTGACAGAACCAATGAACTCCTCACTGGCTACCACACCGCATTTAGGGTCGCCGCTACAACTTGTTTCCTTATTACTGTATATTTTTTTTACAATTTGAGTAATAATATTGAACGCTATTAAATTTACGGTAGTCGAAATATACGAGAAAGACAGGTTTCCACGATTTCCTCAAAGAGAGAAATTGCCCCTATCCCTCCCGGCCCAGTGATGCTCGTTTATGACCAATGTCCAGTTTACATGGTCAGAGTAGTTCAACGATGGTTAAGGCAATTACTGAAATTTACAGTTCCTGGTCTGGCATACCAAAGGCTGTGAGTATATCCAGGGAACCCTATATATCATTTTTAACTTGTAGGGTAGTCAGATATTGCTATTCCAAAAATTGATTAACACCATAGAGTAACTACCGCCTGCTGGGTATAGAAAACCTTGACCTATTAGTGAGGAGAATGTTGGCTCCAATACATTATACCCCGGATATTGGTATTACAAGGGATGACTGCTCAATGCATGAAAGACATTGTAGCACGAAGGAGAAGGCGAGAGAGAGAGGAAAAGCAAGCACGAGGGAAAAAAGACTCAAAGAAACCCTAAGTCGTGTAGATGTTTTAGAAATTACCTCGACACATACTTACATCTTCATTGATTTTATTATCTACAGTGTCGATTAAATGAATTTTTGTATACTCACATTGAAAAACCTTGCAGAACAAGGAAGAAAGAGATAGAGGTAGGAAAGGAGGAACAGCATACACTCGGGGAACACGAGAAGAGGATTTTTGTAAAGCTGAAATTATTTGGTTTGTGACTGATGAGGATCTAAAAATCTCTCTTTCTGTGTGTGTGTGTGTGTGTGTGTGTAGAGCTTTAATTTTTCTGATTGAAAACACAATGCACATTTGATTAATTAATTAATTTATTTTTGCTGTCTAAAGACAGAAGAAATACCAAAGGATTCGTAATGGCTTATCAGGCATGACGTTTTCGTTATATTCAATGAAACAAGCTACTTAAGAGTATACAGATTATCACAAGCGTGCTGTCACGTAAGGGATAATGCTAGCCCTGATATCCGACACTACGTTTATAAACTGTTAGGTAACGCTAGATACTGGGGATAATACATGTGTGAGCTAGTGGTATCAGTATTTGCCACACGCACTATGAAGGTATTCACACATGCTACATTTAGTAACGAGCATTATGGTTCATGATTCATAAGCAGTTATTGTGTTAGTATTTCATTGCATGTAGTGATTGGTAATAAAAAGAGCATACAATACGTGTAAAGCAGTAATGTTACCTCGGTTGTCTTTGTGTTACATCTTTGTGTTACAACTAATAAGTTGATCTAACCTTTATTGGCGTTAATATCAGTTGACATGAATGTCAAAATACAAATGATTGGTAACAGTGTAAATTTTCGTACTTTCATTAAAGACTCCACTCGTCGCTCCCCTCCTCAGGTCATCTCTCACCTCTCGTGTGGCAGTCAGGCAACCTTCCTAGCCTCCTCAAACCCCCCATTCCCCCCTCAAACCTCCCTCCTTATTTCTCCCTCCCACCAGTGAATGCTTCGAACGGAGCTCACTACAAGTGTTTCGAGATTACCATCTCGCCCAGTGTTGGCAATGCTGAGTGGACCTCGCGGGAGTGTGGCCAGCTGTACCACTCATCAGGAAAGTTTCCTTCCTGTGCCGTTTGAATCCACACCCATAATCTCTGAGTCGTGTGAGAGAGAGGGCAGTGGTAATGTGGGTGCAGACCTGACGTCTCGCCCATTGGCCCCACAGAACACAATATGTCTAGGTTCTGTACATACATATGTTCCGTAGGTTATAAGCCCACAGTCATGGCAATCCCAACTGTGGACACTGATGACGAATGGGCAGTCGCGGCAATCCCAACCGCGGACACCGACGACGAGCCCTAGGGCTTGTACATACTGTATGTACCATAGGTTAAGGGGGAAGTTCGAGACCCCCGCAAAGGCAGTCTGAGGCTGTGTCTGAATTACCTTGTGGTGTGTCTCAAACTGTGGGCCTTTCTGAGGATTCCCAGAGAATACACAAAATCTACATGAGTGTTCACACCCATGCAGTGTGTTAAAATGTGACCTGCCCAAGTTTGCACAGGGATTCTCGATTTACCTTTATTAGCTATAAGTGCGTAGTCACGGCGATCCCAACCGTGGATGCCGATGACAAACGGGCAGTTGCGGTGATCCCAACCACGGACACCGACGATGAGCCCTTTGTTAACAGTAAGTGTTGCTATAAGTGTGCAGTCACGGCGATCCCAACCGAGGACATCGATGACAAACAGGCAGTCGCGGCGATCCCAACCGAGGACACCGATGACAAACAGGCAGTCGCGGCGATCCCAACCGAGGACACCGACAACGAGCCCTTTATTAGCCATACGTATAGGTTAATAAGGGCAAGTACAGTAAGGTCCCGGGTTACGTCGGTATCGACTTACGTCAAATCGAGGTTACGACAGTCGGTTCGGAAATTTTAAAATATAAGAAAGTAAAGAAAAAATACGTAAAGCTCGGTTTTTAAAGTGTTGCTGTTTACCGCAAGATGTCTCTGGTGTTTTCCCACCTCACGCTTGACTACCAGTAAACCAACAATCGCTCTCAGTCTCGCTGCTACTACCACCTGTACTGTAATTTTCTTGTGTTTGTTTTTCGCCTGATTCCACAATGCCTAAGAGACAGCTTCCTAGTGACCATAATGACTCCAAGAAACGCAAGACTATCACATTACGTGAAAAAGTCGATATTATTAAGCGTAATGAGAAAGGAGAAAGAGCATCAGTGATCGAGTGAGGAAAAAAAAAAGCCATCAAAATTGATGTTAGAAATGCTTACATTATCGTGCTGGTAATGATGTTCGTATTTCATATTTTACGGCAGTATTTTACGGTAAACTTTATTGTATGATGAAGTATGACAAGTGTTAGAATTTAGGAATAAAATGTGTGTTGGCAGTGGGCACGTGTGTAAGGATGGGAGAGTGAGGAAGCGGTTGCCATGACGATGAGAAGTGCCGTTACTGCAGCGAGTGAGCTACTGTGACGAAGACTCGTAGCAAGTACAACTTATATTTTATTCAAAAAATATCATCAGTTCAAAAGACTGTGTTTCTTATACAAACCTGTTATAAGATTATTACATGTATTGTATGCGATGTATTGTTGAAAAATCTGTAAAACTTGACTTGCGTTCAAAATCGGCTTACGTAATGTCTCAGGAACGGAACTCTGACGTAACCCGGGACCTTACTGTATTAAGAAAATAATGACGACCTCAAATGTACGAAACTCTTGCTGTCAATTGATTTTCAGCTAAAGTGTACTTTCTCTTGTATATGGATTGACTGCTGGGTGGATGATAATTGTAATTTGATACAAATTGTCACATTGACACTATTGATGCTCCACCTTGACTCATTCCACAGGTACAGTTGGTGGGTGAAGCAGTTTTGATGTGCAGGTCCATTGATTTTCTCTGCTGCACACTGCCACCTCTTCTCCTCTGCCCTCGTTGCCTTTATTATTGCATTAATTTGTATCATTATTGCTTTATACGTAGGTACAGTTACACTACAACTGTTACACCTACACCGTGTATCACATACACCACGCTACATAACAAGTAGTTGTCAATGTAAATGTAGTGAACTTTCGCTCAGTTTGACCTGAGTACAGGATTTTTCACTGTCGTCACGGAGTTTTTCCCTCATGTTTGCTGCTCTTAACATAAATACGAGGTTTTTACGCTCATTGGCGACAGTGCTTTTCTCCTGTAGCAGGATTCTACACACACCACAGTGTGTGACTGAGCTAGGGTGTATATACATATATATATATGTATATATTTATATAGTTAAATTTTTCCAAGGAAAAATTTGATTTTCCAGGGGCGTAATGTCACGAATTTCCTACATCGTGAAATTGTGTATCGTAAATCGTGACATCGACTGATTTTGCAGGAGCGACGAATAGTTCTGAAATGCTTAAGATTTCGCTCAATCTCTTAACCATCCACTCATGTACTTGTATTTGCATCAAATTTTCAAAACTTTCATCATTCTTTTGCGAGTGATTGTCTTTACGTACAGACAATGCATTCCTCTGAGCGATAATTTCTGAACTGTCATTTCTTTGCGCTTGCCTCCCTAGCTGTTAGTTGGCCACGCCTCTTTCACATGTCCCTTACGTTGGACACTCAGACACAGTCAGTCGTCCTTTAGCAGTCACAAAGAGCGGGTTTGCTATACCCAATGCGGATAGATTTGAACATCCTGCAGTATCGACGTTTACCCGAATCTTCCACCAACTTGGTGATCGACTAGAGCAGTGGCGGTCTCTTCTTTACTGATTAGTATTTCTTTTGTTTTTCCTAGGCTTAAGGCTATTTAGCTATTTGTCTGAGTGCTTGAGTGAGTGCATTTCCCTTTCTTTGATTTTGAATAGATTCATGTAACGTAAATTTATTTTCTTGTAATTAATAAATTTACAGTTCGTTTTCTTGAGCTTTGTTAAATGTAACAGTCATGTTTGATTTCCTCACATATTTAGTACACGTTTGCTACTCCAAGTTAGCACAACTCCTTATATTAATCATGACTGGTACTTAGGTGAGCTCTTGGTATTAATTCTTAAAATCCGTTGTGCCAGCTAGGAGTTTGGCTCAGCCAAGATCCTGTTTATTATTTTTATTATTATTATTATTTTGAATGTTAAGGGGAGAAACTAACTTTCTCAGAGGTCAACAGTACAGTAATACAGCCTTCTTGAGCGTTTAGTCTCTGCTGTATACTGTTCGTTTCGTTTTCATTTTTGAAGGCTCCAACATGCTTGCATGTGTCGGCCTTGGTCACCTAATGGCGGCTCTCCACGCTGCTCGATCCCTGGCAGCCTCCCTATTCGGTCCCTTAACCCTTAAGTCACACTTAATGACCTCGTCCCATGTCTTTCTCGGTCTACCCCTCCCAACCCCTCCCCCAATATTAACACCTCTCACCCTCTGTACCCAATTATCATCCCCCATCCTCTCCACATGTCCAACCCACCTCAGCCTACCTCTCCTCATCACAACACCAATACACTCCAGTCCCATCCTACCTCTCAACTCTTCCATCGTAAACCCAGCCCCCCCAGTCCTTGCACGCAGGGACGCACTGCACATCCACCTAATCATTGTCATTTCTGTACGTTTAAACCTGCGAATATCCTCTTCCTTTACTGCCCAGGTCTCACTACCAAACAGCATCACACTTCTAACACATGCTGCATACAAAGACCCCTTAGCACGTAAGGAGAGTCCTCTCAGTGTCAGGAGAGGCAACAGCTCCCTGAACTTCTTCCAACCACTTCTCACCCTAGCAACCGAGCTAACTCCAGCCCCACCTCCGGCACATAACATGTCTCCCAAATAACGAAACTCCTCCACACACTCAAGAGACTCACCTGCAAGTTCAACCCTCTCACGCCTAACAATCTCCACCTGCTCTCCCCGACACGCCACACACATGAAATCAGCATCATCTTGCAGTCTACCTCTAAAACCGACTCTAGAGAATTGGCGAAGTAACCCAGCATAAAAGTGAAATCGCTACTTGATTTCACAAGCCGATTCTCTCGTGGTAATCGACTCTGTAGTTATTCCTAGTGTCCATAGACACATTTTCATTTTCCCCCTGATAAACTGTTCCATCCAAATAATTTTGTATTGACATCTCAGGGCAATTTAGTCTCCAACAAGCAAACAGTGTCAGGTTTATTTTCATTTATATAGTCTCCAATTTCCCCTTTCTTGGATATTAACCCATCTACATTACTGTACATGATACTTAGATTTACTGCTCCGGTTTTGTCTGTGCTCATTTTTCCCTTTTTCGTATTCATAACCATCCCCCTTGTTTCCTTCACTTATACTTCCTCACATACCACTTCCTTACTTTCATATCCATCACTCTCAAAAAAAAAAAATTTACTTTCTTCCTCTGTCCTGTCATATTTTTTCCTAGTTCCTTCAATGATTTTTAAAGTCTCTCTCTTCTTCATTCAACTCTTTCTGTACTATAATTTTTTGCATCCCTGCCTCTGTACTTAGTTTCCAGGTCACTTTAAGTACATCATTTCCTACACTTTCTGATGACAGCTTAACTCTCATTGTTCTCCCTTGCCCTTTCGTATATGGCCCTATCTTCCTTACTTCCTCAATTTCTTTTTCCCACCTGCTTCCTTCAGGATTGATCTTCCCAAAGATTTTTCTCACTTGATTTGAGTCTCTATCAAGTCTCACAGATCTAACCTTTTCTTCCTCCTCCCTGTTTCCAGATATTACCACATATCTATTCCTTTCCACAGTTTCTCTCAGTGTTTTCTCTTTCTTCTTCAATATTTTCACTACATTTTCTTCCATTTTTTTCTTGTTCATTTTCCTTCCATCCTGAATGATTTCCCTTAACCTAACCACTTTTTTCTCTTCTTCCTCCACATGTGCCCACTTTGCCTTTTCTCCATTCTGTTACTGCTCTCTTCTAATTTTCTCCTTAATTCGATATTTTCTCTTTTCAAATTCTCGATCTCCTGGTTCGCCGTCTCATTGGCCTAGTTCATTAATTCTCATAATCAATGTTTTAACTAAATCCATCACACTCGTTTCACTGTCAAATCCTGGATATTCGGGTCCCTCAATGTTTACATTGTCAGCCATGTTTGACGGTTGGTTACAGTATTAATAGCTGTTACAGAGATTACTATCAAAATTCATGTATACTCAGCTATTTACTGACAATGGCTCTTTACATTTTTGGCAGACCATATTAACAGACAGTACTTTACACTGTAGAGAACATTACAGGAGACAAGACAAACATAATTCCTGAAAATGACTTCAGGTTTGCAGAGGAGGTTGAAGCACGTCTGTCCGCTCTGGCTGGTCGTGTGTGTGTGTATTTACCTATTTGTATTTACCTATTTGTAATATATAGGAATTGAGATAAGCTTGTGTTGTCCTGTCTCCATAGTTTTAAACACATAAATGTTTTTTGCCTGTACCACCTCATTGTCCAGGCTATTCCACAGGTCAGTGCATCTATAAGGAAAACTATATTTCTTGATATCCTTCAAGCAGCTTGGCTTCTTCAGTTTCATTCCGTGCCCTCTTGTTACTCTCGTATCCCTTACAAACAGATCTTCTCTGTCAATTTTATCTACTCCCATCATGGCTCTGAACTTCAGTCATGTTGCCCCACTCTCTTCTTTCCTCTAAGGAAGGCAAATCTAGCTTTTCCACCATTTGTGTGTGTGTGTGTGTTCTTACCTAATTTACCTAATTGTGTCTTTAGAGGAATGAGTCAAGCTCTTACTGTCCCCTGCATTAAGCATTTTTTTTCATACATATCATTAAATTTGTGAATAATTTTGGCACACACTACTTCATTTGGTACTGCATTCCACTGATCAGTTGCCCTGTTTGGGAAACTGAATTTCCGTACGTCTTCATCGCCTCTCGTTTTATGTACCGTAGTTTTTTGCATTGTCCTCCTACTGATGCTTCCCCATAGGTTATATATTCATTTATGTCTATTTTCTCTTCCCCTGAGATATAGCATAATCATGTCTCTTCCTTCTCTCCTGTAGTGTTGGTAGATTAAATTTTTCTAATCTTTCTTCGTAGCTTAGATCCCTTAAGCTTGGTATCCGTTTTGTAGCTGCCCTTTGTACTTTTTCAGTCTTATCTATGTGTTTTTTGAGATGAGGATTCCATACTACTGATGTATATTCTAGGGTTGGTCTGATGAATGATGTTATTATCTTTCTCAACATGTCTCCACTTATATTTGTGAGTGCTGTTCTCATATTAGCTAGCAATGTATACATGTTATATACTTTCTCACTGATGTGGTCATCTGGAGATAGTCAGTTATTGATTATTACTCCTAGGTCCTTCTCTCTTTCTGATATGTGTAGAGTTGATCTTCCTAACTTATAATCCTAATCTGGTCTTTTCTCACTTTTACCATGACACTTGTCTACATTGAATTCCATTCGCCATTTATTGTTCAGTTCATGAAGCTTGTTTAATTTCTCTTGCAGCTCTTCGCAAGAATCTGAGTTAGTAATTTTCCTTTGAATTTTTGCATCATCCACAAACATATTTAGATAACTTCCATTTCCAGTGTTAATGCCTGTGTCATTTATATATACTAACAGCATAATAAGTGCCAGCACAGAGCCCTGTGGCACTCCGCTGGTCACTTCCCTCCATGATGAGTAATTTCCCCTTAATATTGTTCTCATTTCCCTTTTTCTAAGAAAATCCTGCATCCAACAGTACAGATTGCCTTGGATACCTCTTTGGTATCCAAGGCAATCTGTATAGTTTCCATAAAAGTCAGTGGTTTGGTACTCTGTCAAATGCTTTCTTAAAATCTCAATAGATACTGTCCACCCATCCTTCTCTTTTCTGCAATGTTTCTTTAACTCTATCATAGTAGCATAATAGATTAGTAACACATGTTTTTTCCTTTCTAAAACCGAACTGCCTCTCTTTTATCATACTGTGTTCTAGATTTTTTACCCAGACTTTCCTTATCAGCTTTTCTAGTATCTTACAACACTGGTCAGTGATACTGGTTGGTAGTTGAGTGGATTTTGTCTGTTCCCTTTCTTGAATAGGGGAACAATATTTGTTTTCTTCCAAATGTCTGGTAGTTTACCTTGACCTGAAGATTCCATGAAAATTAAATACAGTGGTCTGCTTAACCCATTCACTGCTTCAGTGTTTGTTTACATGTACATCCTGTGTGTGGCAGTTTTTGAATACAGTAATCTTCCCACTGTCTGACGTATTAGAGCCAAAGGCTCGACCGGAAAGTGGTCTTGTCCAGATAGTTGCTCTGAAGCTCCTGCACCGGTCATTTATGACCCTAACCTAACCAAAATCAGAAAACACCTACCTACCTCCCTACTGGACATCCATAGCACTTATTTAAGTCCCTTTTCACATAAGTAATGCACATATAGCATGAATTAATTGAATTTTAACCAAAAAATAATGATTTTGAGGTGCTCACAACTTGGCACCAAAGTGTAAGTATCGGACATGGAAATCACTATGAAAATCACCCTTTCTCACTTCCTATGCACTAAAATCATGAACACAAAGCATGAATTCATTTAATTTTAACCTCAAAAGGATGAATCTGAGTTAAGTAAGGCATAGGTGTTCACTGAGTTGACAGCTTAGTGTAAGTAAGTATTGGACGTGGCAGCCACTATGAAAATCATCTTTTCTCACATCTTATGCACTAAAACATGGGATAAAAAGCATCAAATACAGTTAATGATGTAAATTGTTACCAGAAAAATGGTCAATAAGAGTTAGGTATGGCAAAAGTGTTCACCAGAATACAGCATGCTGAAAGTAAGTACCGGACATGAAATTCACTGGCATTCACCTTTTTCACAGCTTGTGCACTAAAATAATGAACACAAAGCATGAATTCATTTAATTTTAACCCAAAAAGGATGAATTTGAGGTAAGTTAAGCACAGCTGTTCACTGAGTTAGCAGCTTAGTTTAGGTACTGGACATGAAAATCAATGGCATTCACCTTTTTCACAGCTGGTGCACTAAAATAATGAACACAAAGCATGAATTCATTTAAATTTAACCCAAAAAGGATGAATTGAGGTAAGTTAGGCATCGCTGTTCACTAAATTGGCAGCTTAGTTTAGGTATCGGACATGAAAATCAACGGCATTCCCCTTTTTCACAGCTGGTGCACTAAAATAATGAACACAAAATATGAATTCATTTAAATTTAACCCCAAAAGGATGAATTTGAGGTAAGTTAGGCACAGCTGTTCACTGACTTGGCAGCTTAGTTTAGGTACCGGACATGAAAATCAATGGCATTCACCTTTTTCACAGCTTGTGCACTTTAATACTAGTTGTAACCATGCATGAAAAAATAAATTGAAAGCAGGAAATTATGATTTACATTTATGGGAATTTTTTACCACTTTACAGTATGCTGAAAACAGGTTAGACATGAAAATCATTATGGAAATCATCTTTCACACAGTCTATGCATGAGATTAATGATATGGGAAGAACAAAACAAGGAATTTTGATGAAGTTAGGGTACTTACGAGAGTGATGCCGCCATCCTGATGTATAACCCGCTCCGTCCTCCCAGACTCTGACAGTATGAAGGTGCACCTGAGGCACCTGCAGGTATTCATAGAATCCTTGGCACTTCTGCTTCACTTTACACTCACCAGCACTTCCCACAATGTTTCCTTTCCCATAATAACAGAATTTTGCATTACATCACTTCAGTGCACTGTCCATCACTTCACATAACTGTAAATTCCCGTGTGGTCTAGTGACTAGTGACGAGTCCTGGAGAATTAGTCGCTGTCAGAGTCCGAGATGAGCTGACGGATGCGGCCTAGGGGCTCCTTGGTGGGACGTGGTAATACACTATCCACTGCAGAGGACTCTGAAGACAGCCGCAAACTCACATCCAGTGGTGACTCTGCCGTGCCCGATGTGCTGGGCTGTAGCTCGGAGCTAGAAGGCCTGTCTTGGTGAGGCAGTGGTGTGGAGCGAGGGCTGAGCACGGCAGGGATGACGGGCCTGAAAAAACTGTCAATTGTTGATTGACGCAAGGAACGACGATTCTGACGATTAATGATGCGCTGCCTGAAAACTCACACTTCCTCCACAAGTCCCAAGGGCCCTGTCTCCCTGTCGCATTCCGGGTGTTCTAGGTAGTCAAGGACGAACACCACATGTTCCCGGAGTGCGCTCAGCTTGGGGTTGGCTGGAGTAGTGACGAGCTATGAGGGGACCGCATCATCGTCGCTGTCCTTGTCGGAATCTTCCTGCTGGGTACTCGTACCGGCAACAGAAGATGCGATCTCGATATCAGATATGATCTGATACCCAGGATCACACTCGTCGTCATCCAACCACTCATGCACTTCATCGACATCCACATTGTCTCCACCTGCATGAAGCCTTGCATGGAAGTCATCCACCTCAAAACTTAGGAAATCGTGCACCACGTCACTTCCATGAAGCAGACGAGACCAACCATTTTCTAGAGTCTTGATAGAGACTTTTATGCACTGGCCCAGTTGTAGATAAAAGACTTGAGGTTGTATCGGCGAAGGTTTTCGACAGTTTGATGTCCTCACATGTCTCGTCCTTCCCTGCAATCGTCCTCGTCCTCGTAGACAACCATCACCTCGTCCAAAAACCTCCGTCGGTAGAGCCTTTTCGCTGCCACAATCACTCCCTGGTCCATTGGTTGGATGAGAGCAGTCGTATTAGGTGGCAAAAACAGAGTCCTAACGCGGCCATTTTCAGCCACCAACTCCTTCTCAGACGGATGTGCAGGTGCATTGTCTAGAATCAGGAGGGCCTTTACCTGGTTGCGTGGGATTTTCAGTATCTCCGTCTGATAATGTATGACCTCCTTGACAAAGTGTTGGTGAAACCAGTCTCTAAAGATCTTGGTTGTGAACCAAGCCTTCAGAGAATGATACCACACAACAGGAAGGACATCCATTAACCCATGAAGGCACCGAGCTGCTTTGCATGGCCAACAATAACGGGCTTGAGCCGGCGCATGCCATTAGCATTTGCACAGCACAAAGTAGACACCCATTCCTTGGAGAGCTTGCGGCCGGATATACGTTTCTCCATCTCCTCAGCGAGAGTGTTTGTGGGCGCTGAACGATAGAATAGGCCAGTTTCATCAGCATTGTAGACTTGACCGAGAGTGAGGCCCTCCCTGTCAATCAAGCCCTTCACCTTCTGCCGAAACTCTTCTATTCCCTTGTCGTTGGCGTCCAGAGCTTCACCATGGGCCTTATGATTGGTAAGTCCGTGCCGTAATTTGAATGCGGAGAGCCAACCTTCAGATGCCTTGAAGTCTGGGGTGTCGTCAAGCCTTGCGAACTTCTCGGCAGCAGCATTCAGCTCCGTTCCACGTACCAACACACCAGCAGCATGTTGTTGTCGATACCAGATGAGCGTGGAACGGTCAGTGTCTGCATACTTAGGAGTAAACATCATCTTCCTCTCCACGTTTTGTCTGGTATTCAAAGCGAAATCAGCCGTGTACTGGTGTAGTTTGTCTTGGGACCTCTTGATGTCAAACAAAGTAGAGCGAGGGAGGTTGAATTCATGTAGGATCCGTGGTGTCGGCCACCTGGCGTCCACCTTCTCCAATATCTTCCGCTTCTTCTCCAGAGTCAGCACCACTCTCTTCCTCTTCTCAGGCGGCGGGGCCATCATCACACACAGATGAAGAAGGTGCAGAGCAGCACCAAGCCCTGCAGGAGGTAGGGAATCACAACAAAAACAAGCTCTTCAAGATTCCATGACGAGGCCGTTTTCACGATCCGGCAGCTGAGCGGGAAATGAGACCAGAGAGAGGTGGGAGGCGCAGAAACACAGCTGGTCGGCATGTGAGGGAAATTCAAATTGACGCAGTAAAAGAAAAAAATCGGATTTTTTCCGTATTTTTTTTAGTTTTGGGGCATTTTGAGTTTCGGCTATCAGCCTACGATGTCTGAACAGTGAGGTCACCAGATAGTGGTCGTCCGGATAGTAGAGATATTACTGTATTCAGGAAAAAAAAATAGGAAAAAAATATTATCAAAAGATAGAGGAAAAAAATCCCGAGTTCAATGGTATATAACACAATGTAGCAAAAAAAAAAAAAACTCTGAAACAGGTCTGTGAAGTAATAAATATTCCCTGTGCGGTGGTGCCAGGCAAACGATGTGTTATGGTCACACTGTGTTGGCGGTGTCAATCTTGCATTCAGATAAGGTGTAAATCAGCATCTGAACCATCACTCTCATTATCTGACAATGTATCACTATCATCACTACACTCATCCAGAGATTTCATCCAATATTTGTTTGGGCTACCTAGCGGCAGCCTCCTGGAGAAGATTTCGTACTGGTACCTGCAGCATGCTGCAGGCAGCTGAGCTGAGCTCTCCTCCTCGTAAAAATGCATAACCTGTGTATGGCAATATTCTATAGGGTGCCATGAATTGCTAGCTGATTTACTTCGTGCCATTTCTGACGGCGGAATTTTTGAAAGCAGAAAATCATACAGTAAGTCCTCATTTTTCGCTGTTTTGATGTTCCGCCAAAACGTCGCGAAACGTGAAACGACGAAGTGTGAAGTTAAGAACTAATGGGAAAAATAGATGGGCGTTCCAGTGGGACAGCTACCTTACCATACCAAAGTCATATAACACCAAACAGGCCCTACCCAAAATTAAATATGGAGTGTTTACTAGTTGCTTATCCTGCATAACACAATAAGCATGTACCTGAAATGACAGTAGATATGTTGTAAAGAGCTGCAAACCAAAAATCCTTACCAGAAATAAAGTAAACATTGGCATGAGTGGCAGGTGAAGGTGTGTTGAGGGTGGATGGGCTAGTTACTGGGTGACATGGGCCTCTCTGGGGAAGCCCCATCACCTAAGCCGAAGCCCTCGAAGTCGAATTCAGGCTCCAGCAACTCCACTTCCTCTCTGTCCACTTCTCCTCCTTCACCCTCCTCTCCTGTCATGTTTAAGTCTTGCATAATAGCAGCCACATTCTCTGTCACATTAAAAAAATGTATGATCCTGGCTTGTCTCTGCTTCAGGAGGTTTCTGTTGTAGACTGCCATCAGTTGAGACTTCAGATCATTCAAGGTGGATAGGATCTGGGCAGCCTCAGGCATACTCCCAGTGTATGTCTCGAAGGTTGTTGCCATGTCGGTTATGGCGGACAGGCTGTGGGACAATTTGTGGGTGGTCATCTTCTCCTGTGCAGTGTGCTCTGGCCTTTCATTGTTTTCACTAGAGTTCATCTCTTCCTCTGTTATGTCAACCACACCTGAGTCTAAGTCGTAGTGTGTCAAGTGGTGTCTTACAGCCATTTCGTCCACCTCTGCTGCGTGTAGGCTTGTGCGTCTGATCGCACAAAAAAAACAAACTCCATTAGGTGAATATTGATACAGTAAAAAACAGTGGCATAAATAAAGATTAAGGGGAAAAAAAGACAGACACATTTACTTTATTGTTATTTTACGTGCACTCACCTGCTTGTTGAGGGGTTCCTTGTTCTTCCTTAGGGGTATAATGCAACATAACAGTAACCAATGTTACTGATTTTCATTACAGTACTGCATTTTCTTCCCCTGAATTGTTCTAACTAACACTTGGTTTGTTAACTCTAAAAACTAACACCATTTGGTGGATATTGATACAGTAAAAAACTGTGGCACAAATAAAGGTTGAGGGGAAAAAAACACACACACATTTACTTTACTGTTATTTTACGTGCACCCACCTGCCCTGCTTGGTGAGAGGTTCCTTGTTCTTCCATAGTGGTATAATGCAACATAACAGTAACCACTGTTACCGATTTTCATTACAATACAGAATATTCTTCCCCTATTGTCGTAACTAACACTTGGTTGGTTAACTCTAAAAGTGAACTCATTAGGTGGATATTGATATATTGATACAGTAAAAAACCATGGCACAAATAAAGATTAAGGGAAAAAAACACACACATTTATTTTGTTGTTATTTTATATGCACTCACCTGCTTTTTGAGAGTTGCCTTGTTTTTTCTGAGTGTCCTTATGGTGCTGTCAGGAGCCCCAGTCAGGCGACGTATCTCAGAGGTTATCCCCCCCCCCTCAATGAGCTGCAAAATCCTCTGCTTCTCGGCTGCACAAAAAACACAATGGTGAAGGGGTCTGTAGTGCTGCCGCTGTATCGATAGAGGGCAGGGTGGTCACAAGATGGCCACCAACAAATGAGCATCAGTATATGTCGTCTGCTGAGTGTCGGCTGCAGCTGGAAGCGGCGACGAAAATTGGGAAAAAGTGACGAAGTTTGCGACATGTCGGAAACTTTTTTCTGTCGCGAAAAATGAAGCATCGAATTTAAATGCGCCGAAATTTGAGGACTTACTGTACACTATATGATACAGCCGCAGTCAGAGCCATTTGGAATCAGATATCATATATGATAGACCCGCAGTCAATGGATTAACTCTTCTTCACATTCATGCACTCAACCTGAAATTTCGTCAGGACCAGTTGCTTTTCCTTTGTCTACTTTATGTAACTCTTTTTGTACTTCATTTTCTTAAATTTGTATATCTGGTAATACATGTGGGCATGCATGTTCCATATCATCTCTAAAAATTTCTTTCTTTTGTAAAAACTGATTGGAAGTTTTTTATTTAGTGCTTCACAAATATCTTGTGTATAGATGATCCCCTCATCTGTAATGGACTGTATTTTATCTTTAACTTTGGTTTTGCTTTGGATATAGCTATAAAAAAGCTTAGGTTGATAAGCTTGAATAATGTATTAATTAAGCAGACGCATTTCACGGACCATGCTGTTGATAGTTCTCTCACTTTTATAGTTTCCCTTGTTTTTTTAATCTTAACTCATCTCATCCTTAAAAGGGAAAAAGTGGTCAGGATGATGATGATGGTGTATTGTATCCACAGGGTATTTGGGATGACAGGAGTAATTGGGACTGATTGCCAGGATCCCAGAGCAGCACCAATTACAACAGATCAGTGGTCACACTTTCTCAGCCCCATCCTCCTCCTACTCCTGTATTATATCCTCGCATTTGAGTCACAGTTTCTCCTCTCCAATAAGGTGAGGCTAGTACAGGAAATGGGATCTAAGATAGGTGAAGGTGAAAGGAAGAGGGTTTTGAGAGGTACAGTATATCGAGGGAAGAGCAAGTTGGAAAGATAAATCAGTAAAGGATGTAGAAGGGAATTTTGTTGAAAAACAAGATTTAAATGGAAGAATTGTACCCACATAAGGAAAATTTGTTTATTCAGAAGGTACAGCAGTTTCAGCCTTTTGGTCCCGTAAAGAACTCATGAAGGTAGGCAAAAACTTTTTTTAATCCTTTGGATAATAACCAGTTTTTCCACATGTGGATATAAATTTTTCTTTTGAACAAATCATAGCACTGTCAGCTTAACACAACTAAGATTTACTATATACTGAATACTGCTTGGAAAGTTAAGGTGCTTGATATTGTTTTTATGATGTGCAAATAAATGTGTAGAGAACATAACTGCATTGAATTTCAGTGTAGAGACTGGCTTAAAGTGGTAAGGTTAATGGGTCAAAGAATAAACTGAGTTATTATACGAGCTGAGTTAGGATTACAGAGGTAGGGTTAAGAGTCTGTTCATTCTCCCCACATACAAAGTAATCAACCGTTGCATGTGTGCTAGTGATTATTTATTTATTTTTTTTAACTTTATTGTTCATTTGTACGGACAATGTATTTTATTCATTCAGAGTTTTGAGTAATTTCAGTTTGGTATGCAACCTTGGGTGGAAAAAAACAAGGCAGTTTGATGCAGCATGTTGTTTTCATGAGTGCTTTGACACTAATTTAATATTTGATTGAATAACAGCAATGATTATTGGGTTTTTATTTATGAGGCCAAGGTTCCAGCTTCATCTTTTACTATCCCCACCTTCAGGAGGGTTAATGGCCAGTGTTTGGACATGAAGGTAAATAGGTTCCATCATTTCTTCCTTCCCAACATATATCATTAACTCCCTTTTAACTCCTAGAATCAGACAACCTATATGTTGGATGTCAAATTGCAAATGCCCTGTTCATCCAGTAATATTTATGTCTTCACTTGGCACTCACTGTGAATCACACTTGCTTCTCTTATTCCTAAGCCTTGCTTCATCAATGGTACAAAAATTTTTACTACATCCTGTTTCTTTTTCTTCCCAGGAAGTTCTTCAACCACTTCATTCCAGTGATGCATTTATCATTATATTATTGCCACCTTCAGATTCATCTATATTGAAACTTTCTTTATCTGGATAGGTCAGGTTCAGCCATTGTAAGCCCCTTCAGTCCAGAGGATCTATTGTTTGATAAGAGAATTGTTTGAAGATAGGAAGAATCAAATGAAAAATATGTTCAAGGGGTTACTTTTGCTGGTACAGTACATCCTTCAACTTTGCGAACTTTAACTTTGCGAATCACCAATTTTGCGAGGTAGTTCCAAAAGTCATTTATTTTTTAATATTTATGAACTTTGCGAGCGATCACACACTTTGCGAGGTCGAGTGGTGGGAGAGTCGTCTTCCCACACTGCTTTGCCACGCGGAGTAGTGACGTCATGGTTCGCTGGGCATACTGTGCCTCCTAGTTCAGTGTTCTGCCGCCCCAAGGTCATTGACCCTCGCAATTTCGTGATGCTCCTCGCAATATCCCAGCAGTCTAACCTTGCACGAGTGTTATCATGACGCCAACGGGTAAGAAGAACAAGAAAATAAGTTTGGAGACCAAATTGAAAATGATTGAAAGGAAAGAAGCAGGTAAAGGTAACTCTGCTATTGGTAAGGAGTTTGGTGTTGGTGAATCGACAGTGAGAATGATTTTAAAGAACAGTGAACAAATCAAGCAAGCAGCTAAGAACTATGGAGGTGCTCAGTTTGATGGTAGAATGCATGTGGCCAACAAAGAAGTGATAATAAAAATGGAAAGATATCTTGCTCACTGCATACAAAGAAAGGAAAAGGAAGGGGTTGCATTAGATGGACGCCATATTAGGGAGCAGGCAAAGATATTCTATCACACATGCCTTAAAAAAGCCATACATCCTCCAACAAAACCTTTCAAGGCATCGAGTGGGTGGCTATGCCAGTTCCTCAAAAGGAAGGGGTTTAAACACATCAAGTTCAGTGGCGAGCGAGGCAGTGCTGACTACGAAGCAGCCAACATCTTTCCCAGTGTTTTGAGGGGCATAATAGAGGAGGAAGGGTACACCAAGGATCAAATTTTTAACTTAGGTGAAACAGGCATGAACTGGAAGGCCATGCCAAGGTCATCCTACATTGCTAAACACCAAAAACAAGCAGGAGGAAAAAACTAGACAAGTCGCAGTTTACAGTCATGCTGACCTTAAATTTATCAGGCACCTGCAAAATGAAACCTGTGATCGTTCACACGGCAAGGCATCCAAGGTGCTATAATAATATAAGGAGCATGGAAAGCATCTCTGATTTTTATTGGTACCAGTGTGATAATGGTTGGATGACTTCAAGCATCATAAAGGAATGGCTTCTGAACCATTTTGTGCCTGATGCTTGTCTCGTGTGCCAACAGAAAGGGCTTTCCTTCAAAGTGTGCCTTCTGATGGACAGTGCCCCTTGCCATCCACACTATCTCACAGATGTTCACCCTGGTGTGAAAATAATTTTCCTGCCCCCAAACACCACCTCTCTCGTGCAACCCCTTGATCAGGAGATCATAGCAAACATGAAAAACTTCTACTGCACCAAACTTTTTAACTACCTCAGAGAAAAAAACGAAACTAAAGAGGGAATAAGGATGATAGAGGCAGAGGATGAGCATGGAGACCTGGATATGGACGACCCCCTGCCACAGGAAGAACTCCCCGACCCTGCCCCAGCCCCGGAAGATGGACCCATTGCCCCAGAGATGACAGTGAGGCAGTTCTGATGGCAATTTACTATCAAGAAGGCCCTAGAATTTGTTATTGCCTCATGGAAAGAAATAAATGAGGCCACTATCAACCATGCCTTGCGCTGTCTGGTACCCCACCTTTGCCCTAAAAAGCCAGGTAGTGAGGTTCAGCAGGTGGAAGAGGCTGAAAGGGTAGTGTTGGCAGCAGCGCAGTCGGTTCCTGGATGCCGTGAAGTTACAGCTGAGGAAGTGATGGAGATAGAACAAGAACACGAAAGTGCCACGACCACCTTGCTCAGAGTTAACGAAGAAGATGAACTAGCCAACCAGCAACCAGAGCAACCACAACCACATCCACGCCGAGAATTAACGATGCATAACTTGGCCAATATCCTCGCCGTCACTGACCAGCTGAAAGAAACCATCGTGAGCAACGAATGTGACCAATTTAGGGCTGAGCAAGCATGTCACGGTGTTGAAAGGGCCCTTCGCTTTTATGCTGACCTCCACAGAGATGGGGTTAACAAGAGGAAGCAGTCTCTAGTCACAAAATTCATGAGAACCCCAAGCCACCCTGCCCCATCGACCAGCCGCCCTGCCACCCCTCCGCAAGCAGCCAGCGATCCTAGCATCCCTAACCTTTTTGATTCTGATGACTCCAGTGATGATTTCGACTTCGAGGGTTTCGATAGTGATAGTGATGACGTAGGCCCCGCGGGGCCACAGTAGTTGCACCCAAGCCTTGCCCCGCCACCAGTCCCATACACCATGCCAGTCTTCACATCAGTGTAAATATGCATTTTTTTCTTTTTTATGTTTCTTACCTATGATGTTTTCATATTAATATTACTGTACAATACGTCACTTCATGTTTGTTTCATTTATCATCATAAAATTAAGAGGTAGAGTCGAGAGAAAGAGTGGGAAAAAGTGCTTACCTTGGGGTGATGACCAATTTACCTTTATTGCATATATTCAATTGTTTCAACTTTGCGAATATTGATTTTGCGAGGTTTTTTGTCGACCATATTCTCGCAAAATTGGAGGAAGCACTGTACATCAGTACTGTACCATGTGGTGGCGACCATCGTCCAGTCACTTGATGTAGTGCCGCCTACATCTTCATGTTTATCATTCTTTTTCCGTTTGTGCCTTCCTCTCTTTCCTATTACCTTTTATTACTATTCTGTCCTTTTCAGGTGGCTTTACAATAAGTTCCAAGCCTAATAGTTTCCTGTAAGCTAGGAAGCCATTTAGAACACTGGGTGGTAGCCATATAACCAATCCATAATTGTTCCCTACATGTCAACAAGCAGGTTGGCTGAGGGTTAGTGTCTCTACCCATAAGTAACTCAAAGACAAATGGCCACCCCTTATGGGATTATGGCATGTGGCTGTAAATAGATAGTTAGACATCTGTACTTAATCCCTGTTAGAATTATTTCATCCTGCATCCTCTTTCCTCTATTTCCATCATATACCTGCATCATTTTTCCCTGAAGCTTCTGTCTTTCTTCCTCCCCATAATATTCCATCCTACCCATACCCCGCACATCAACTAGGCTGCTCTACTCTCGCCGGTTGGATCCAGTGTAAGATACTTGATCAGGCGCAGCACCGTCCGCAGCCGCTCCCTGAAGTCCCCTCACTCCTCTGCCTCTTCCCGCCGTGCCTCCGTTACACATCAGTCACGCCGTCGCCTCCTTTCTGCTACCTACAATCAAGTAAAAACAACATCACGTATCTTCCTGCACAGCTACAAATGTGTTCTGTCTATCACTAGCTAGCTGCCATAGACAGCCTAGCTACTGTTTATGTGATGTCGTGTTTTTGTGTGGTCATGTGTGTACAGTATCTGTTTATTCATATTTGCTGGGATCCCTTGTATTACAGTTAGGACTTGGTGCTGGATACCTGATAATCACCTGAACAGTTGCTTATCAAGCAGGTTTGAATAAGGGTTCAGCGTGAATATGTTTGTGTTTAAGGTTGATGAGAAAAGCTCACTCTGGATTTTTTTCTCTCTTTCTGTACTACAGCTTCAGCTGAAGTTCAAATACATTCAGATGAATTGTTGTATTTTTGAAGTATCAATTCATTCAAACCTAGAATATATGAATGTAAGAGGAAGCATGGTGTGAGGTAATTCTAAAAAAAAAAAATAAATAAAAAGTATACAATCAGTAAATGGTATAATCGATTTAAAAAACGCCTGTAAAGTACCATCTGTTGAGCATAAACGTTTTGATCTGGCAATTGTAAATTAAAGTACCTTTATGTAACCGATAATAAGCAGTAACAGAATGAGCTTATCTTAGAACATCACAGTCAGTTATACAACAAGGGATGCCTGTACTTAGCAGTATATCATTACAGAAATTACATTGGCTAGTCACTTGAATTGTAATTGTGTGTGTTATCCATGCACTAGTTATGCAGCTTATTTTTTCCTTGTGCTCAGATGTAAAGTTTTAACTAGCAGTACAATGCACTACCAGTGTGATAATGAATTGTACAGACAACTTTCTATGAATATTCATTATTTGTACATATTAAAAAATTGCAATTCATATCACCACTGTTAGTGTATTTAATCATGCTGCCATTTCATTAAATCCATATTTTGTTAGATCAGCCAATTTGCTTGATTCTGTGAAGAGGAGCCTTCCTGTGGTACTGCTGTTGCCCTGGGTGGAGAGTAATACATGCACCTCCTGCCTGAGAACAAAACTTCCTCATCCTTCCCTGCAGGATGGACCATGGTTCAGCCTGGCAGGCGCAGCCTTCTGCATGGGGCAGCTGCTTCGTGCACCTTTTTTTTTTTTTTTTTTTTTTTTTTTTTTTCTCTCTCCAGTAAGGGAATTGGCTCTTCAGTGGTTATATCCCAGTTTCTCACATATGCCAGCAAAATTGAGAGTAGTCCTGGGCCACAAACACAATCTGTATGCCCTGTTTGCTCCCTTCACATCACATGCGTAGGACAAACGTGGATCTGTTCAGTGCACTTCTTGCAGAGAATCCTTTCCACATCACATCCAACAGGGACAGATCCAGGAATATTTTGGAGGTGTTGCCCATATCACTTTCCAAAGTAATGAAGGTTTGGCATTCACTTTCAGCCAACCAGTGTTGGTTTGCGTGGCATTGGTATGGGAGATATAAACGTGATAGCCTGTAAAGATTCAGTCTATGTATGGTATATAAAACACTGTACTGTATACTAATTTTCAGACATTACAATTCATTTCTGGTGCACAAGCACAACACACTCACATCAGCATACTGCCTTAAACACAGGTAAGCTAATTGCATCTAAACATTGATGTCCTCTGGAGAAAAAAAATAAAAAAAATCAGAAAAATTCCTTCACAACCACAACATATGCCTAACACTCCTATTGTATAAGAAGCAAAACTGATACACACAACAAAGCCACCAAAATCAAACACTACTCGCACAGAAGCTCAAGCAGAACTAAACAGAGGCATCTTTACACACATTTGTCCATCAGTCTTCTACTAAAATACAGCACAATCACTTTTCTGGAATTATTCAACACTAAAAATATTTACAAACAAGAAATCAACAATTTTAACATTTACATTCCCCTTGGTAGTGCATTCTAGAAGTTCTGATACTTTTGGAAGAGGCATCTCTAACTGTCCTAGATTATTGTCACTTTAATATATCATTACCATACATCTAATAAGCTACCGTGCCAAATTTTGTTTTTCCCGGTTGAAGGAGACGGCTGTTACAGCACTTTAAACACACCCTACTGTACACCGCTTGTTACAGCTGCCTAGTTCGCAGAATGCAGTTTGGACATGAAGACAATTTGGAAGCTCGCTACGCAATAAAGTTTTGTGTTGAACTGGGCAAAAACGCTACAGAAACTTACGAAGTTCGCAGAATGCAGTTGGGACGTGAAAACAATTTGGAAGCTCGCTAAAAGTTTTGTGTTAAACTGGGCAAAAACGCTATTGAAACTTATGAAATGATCCAGACTGCTTATGGATTAACTTTTATGAGCAGAGCATCTGTTTTTTGCTGGCACAAGAGGTTCCAGGACGGCAGAGAGGAGGTGAGAGATGATGAGAGGTGCGGGAGGGAGAGGGACGTCAGAATGCCAGAGTTGGTTGAGAAAATTCACAATTTTCTGGACGAGGACCATCGTGTATCTATTCAGACTGTGAGTACACAGTTTGGAGTCAGTGTGGCAACTGTACACAGAAGTCTTCAGGAAGATATTTCGTCGCAACAGACCAGAGCTCTTCAAATCGGGTTGTTGGCACCTGCACAAGGACAATGTACCAGTCCACAATTCCATCCTGGTGACCAACTGCTTGACAGAGATGGGTGTCAAGACTGTCCCTCACCCTCCCTACAGTCCAGACCTTGCCCCCTGCGACTTCTGCTTATTCCTCAAGCTGAAGGAGAACCTCAGGGGCAGTCGTTTTGAACACGTTGAGGAGATGAAGGTGGCTGCGACAAGGGTCCTAAACACCTTCACTTTGGAGGACTACGAGGGGGCCTTCAAGTAGTGGCTGGAGTGCTACAACAAGTGCATTGAAGTTGAAGGGTCTTATTTTGAAGGAGATTAGAGTTTTGTACTTTTTTTAAATAAATAAATACTGAAACTAAATGGCGAGGTGAGAGAATGGGAGTATGGATGGGGTATATGCGCGGGAGTGGATGAGAATGAGAGGGCGAAAGAGGGAATGTGTATTGCTGTGAGCAACAGTTGGAAGGAGAATGTAAGAGAGTATGGATCAGTTGGGTCAAGGATTGTGTGGGTAAGAGTGAAAGTTGGACTACAAATGTGGGCAATTGTGTGCGTGTATG
>JAGKTI010012824.1:0-23979 GCA_018397915.1 Birgus latro
CTCACGCATTTCCTTACCTTTCCCGGGTTTACCTAGGAAAAATTTCTGATATTTCCCTTTCCTTCTCTTTATCCGGAATTTTACGAGTTCAGTTATTATTATTCTTTCTTGAACATTCTTGCTGGCTGTAAAAGCATTTCTTTTTCTCTCGATGTTTTCCTTTTTTTATTCTGAATTATTGATAGATAGATATTTAGACAGACAGGTAGGTAGGTTGATTAGTAGGTAGTTAGGTAGGTACGTAGGTAAGTACGTAGGCAAATATACATTCTCTCTCTCTCTCTCTCTCTCTCTCTCTCTCTCTCTCATGAAAGTTTATCGTCTCCATCTCTTCTCCTTTCTTCTGTCCCACGCTTAATCCCTCCGTAATCTCCATCCAGATATATCACCATTCACTTTTCCAATCTGCCATTATCTGATCTAAAATACTAACTTTTCTTCCATGCCACCCTTTGTTATTGCTCTCCTTCATTATATTTTACCGTCTTTTTCGCTTCTCCTTTGTTTTCCCTTTTCGTGCGACCTACGTATAAAGGAAACTTGTATTTTCTCTTTCCTATTTTTTTCCTTCGTGATTTTCATTTTTTATTAGAGATTAATTTTGTTTCTCTTACTATATTTTCCTTAATTCCTTTAAACCGAGGACGTCTTTATTTTTTTCCTTCTATGTAACGTAATATTGCTTTATACAGTATACAGTAAAATCCCTTTCTTGTGATGAGGCTGTAAATGAAGGCTAACTCTTAACTCTTACTATCCTTGAGCTGAATAAAATCGTCAGAAGAGAACAAGAATAAAAAGATATAGATAGATAGACAGACAGATAGATAGACAGGTAGACAGATAAGTAGACAGACAGACAGACAGATAGAGAGACTGACAGATAAACGGATATAGATATAGATACAATACATAATTTGTCTTCATTTATTGACCAAAATATAAAAAAATGCAAAGGGGAATGCATGGCTTCATCTTTTTTTACATAAACATAAGACACACAGGATTTAAGGACATTAGACCTGGTTACCTTACATCCCGCATTATGAAGCGTGGTTACCAATAATAAAGCGTGTCCATTTATCTTACATCTTCTTCGTGTGTTCGTAAAATATCGTAGAGAGGCTGCCTTCCCTATCTCCAATTATTTTTTTTAGTAATAAACCCCTTTGTATTGCCTTGGTTTTTCAGTATTAAAATTCAGTATGTCTTTATCATCATTAACTGCTTCTTGTTACAGCATGACTCTCCCTCTACTGTTTTAGGTATAGCCAAGGGAAAAAATCTACTTGGTGAGATATTTAGGTTATATTGTTTAGTGAGATGTGTGAGTGTGTGTCTGTGTATGTGTGTGTGCGCGCGCGCCTTGATATATTTAGCCTCTGACGCATCTTACCCCTTCACAACGATGAAGCCTTTGTTTCATCAGCCTACCACTAGAAGAGACTATTCAATATAAGGTGGCTCTCCAGTAGCCAAGGGGTTGAAGACGTCTAAATCTAGCCCTTGTATTTCCAAATCTCCTAAGTTTACTAAAATTGTCTAAAGGCAGGGTAGAATAACATAAAAACTACCTCCTAATTGGTCCCTTGCGAATTTTGGACCACAAGGAAGTTGAAAATATCTACAATGATATGTTTCGTGGTATTAAAACAAATTACGTCTAGAATAAAATATGTGAAAAAATCTTTGGCATAATGATTACTGAAATAAGAAAAGTACATTATCGAAAACCATCCAGCTTTTAACTTTTTTGAGAAACTGTTTATTATGTGCCTTATTTAAAACAAAGTCGGAGCATAAAATTGTTCAACAAGTACTTGATATTACAGTCTATCAAAGCTATTTTCACACTAAAAATTACCTATTTTAAACGCGATTAATGCAGATAGTACGGAAATTCTCATTGACGACATTTTCAACTCCACTGTAGCCCATAACTCGCAAGTGGCCAATTGAACCGAAATCGATTCATTTCTCACTCCGCTGTGCTGACCCTTGAACTATACAATTGCTAAAAGGCTCTCGCAGCGCCGCCTCCTCTCCTCCTATTCCTCCATTTCTCTCCACCTCCACTTCCAATTCTCTCCACCTTGACCTTCACTTCCATTTCTCTAAACCTCCACCTCCACTTCTCTCAGCCTTCACCTCCATTTCTCACCACCTCCACCTCAATCTTCATTTCTCTCCATCTGCACCTCCCTTACTCTCCTAATCTACCTCCCTTTGTCCTCACACCTGCCTAATTTTCCATCCCTTTTCTCACTGACCCAGTCCACCCTTTCCTCCTTTTCCATTTCTGCCTCTATTTGTCTCCACATTTGTCTCCAGTTTTCTCCGCCTCTATTTCACTCTTTTCTCCAGTCTACCTCCCTTCTGTCCACCTGTGTCTACCTTTCTCCCTATCCCTACCTACCTTTCTATCCATCTCTACCTCCCTTTCCCTCCACGTATTCTTTCCTTTTTCCCCACCTCTACTTTTCTTTCCTACATTCTTTTGTCTTCACCTCTTCCTCCCTTTCTCTCCATGTCTACCTCCCTTTATCTCAGCCCATACTTCTCATCTCTCCGCCTTTTCCTCCTTATCAATCCATCTTCCGTCCTTCCCTCCATCATAGTTCCATATTTTCTTTCCTCCCTCTCCACCTTTATCTCTCTCTCCATCTCAGCGCTCTATTCTCTCCACTTCTGCCTCCCTTCCCATCCCATTCTCCACATCCCCCCCCTCCCTCTTTCCACCTCTACCCCCCATCCATCCATCTTCCACCCCGGCCTGCACCACCATTCCACTTCAACATTCTATTAGCAGTTAGCCCTCACACCGGCAACGTATGTGCCCTCTCGTCAGTCGCTCCCTTTCGTATGCTAAGTGAACGGCTTTTAGACTCAGGCCACAACTTTGCACGTCTGAAAAAAAAAAAAAAATGTTTTAGTCCTTACGTCCTCTGGAAGCATCACGTAGGTGTATTCAGACAGATAGACAGGCAGGTAGGCAAGTAGACAGACTGACAGACAAAAGACGCGGACGAGGGAGAATACAAACACAAAAACAGGTTGACTAGCCAATAAACAGACATTAATGCAACGTGTATAGATAGATAGATAGATATGTTATATACTATATGTTACTGGAGTCCCCCAAATGAAAGATATAGCTTGCCGCAAACAAGTTTATTCGTACAAGTTTCGACCTGAAAGATGACATTTATATCAGATTGCGAAAAATAATACAAACAGCATACAATGTAACATATAAAGAACAAATAAATTAAATACATGACAATATTTTGCCTTCCAGATCAGTCCTCTTCTCTTATAGTATGAATTGTACTATATTGGTCAACCAGGAATTCTGAACGTACTCGTAGGTGTATAACTGAATTCTATAATCCACCTAAGAAATTACTTATTAACAATATTAGTAATATGTAATAGCCAAACAACACAATGTCAAACAACATGGTAAACGAGTAAAAAAGACTCACAACGTTAGCTCTGCAACATTTGGGAGGACAGTAATGAACACCAACCCCGATGAGAGCATCGCCTATAGTCGAGCTCTCCGCAATCACTGAAACATACATCATCCCACTCAAATATAGGATCCGCACCCAGCACTATACATCCACCCAGTTCTAATAAATATGTAATACATAAGAGTACATACGGTAGTCACAAAAAGTACAGTTTGGTATAACCAGACAAAATTCACTATCCCCATAGTATGACTAACATACCGGACTCAAACGTAAGTGTTAACACAGGTCAGTATATACTGAATACACACAATACTACATACCGAGTGTGGAAGCATGGTCGCCGTGAACAGTGCGCGCACCTGCACTGTAACCAAAGCAGCTCGAAACTGACGCCGGGCAGTCATTCACGGGCGCCAGCTAACATACGAAACAAATGACCAACGAGATCCACACCCGGGACGAGAGAGAAAAAAAACATTTACTAGTATTTACACTTTCACACACAAATCCTTATTTAAGTCAAAGGAATCCTAATAAATTCTTAAGATCTGTCGTCTAAATCACTCATGTTAATTGTATGCACAATTACAGTAAGGTCCAGGTATGCGCAGAAGACCCACAGCCTAACAACCATATCGTCATTGATAAATGATGATACACTATATATATGGGTCAGGATATGGAATGGGAGGATTTTAAACTGTTAGGACCTACAACTGTGTCTATTCGTGCCGAAAACAGACATATACAGTAGACCTGACGGTAACTCTATGTAGTTATTATTGCCTCTGCCGATCGATTTGATCTCAGATGAACTGCTAGGATCTGAAACACTGCATGTTCAGCCCATAGCAGAAAAGTATACGATAAACCCGAAGGTAGAGATTTCAGTTAACCACTTCAGTGCTATGGCTTATCTTGTAATTTATTCCTGCTGCTACCAGATGATTTGATTCAAACAGGATTATTTTAATCTACAGAGAATGTCTTTTTTTATACAATGTTCATAATGCCCCGACAATATTAGTCACCTTATAAGAGTCACGTGGTACTGAAGGGAAAAACGAAGTATGTCCGTAGCAGAGGGATGTCATCTGAAAAGGGAAAGAATAAACATATATGACATGCTGACGATTAGAGGGTAAACTACTTTGCTAGGACGTGCGCTTAATCATATGCATTCCCTCCCAGTCACTTTCTTCACCTCAAGGGAGACTTCTGGAAGCTGACTATGTAAGATATAGCCTTAATGTGCATCATAACTGAAAGATATTTTTCCTGAGTTTGCTAAAACTGCCTGGAGGTAGCACGAATAAAATGAAAATTACGTACTCCAGCTGAAAGGGTTAAGGGAAGTGCATACAACTTGACGAGGACTGAGGACAATAGGAAGGCGGAAAATATCGCCGGAGCGAAAAGGAGGCTTGAGAAGGGACGAACAGTGGAAAGAAGGGATGGATAGTGTAAGAGAAGGAACATTAGAAAGACATGGATGCAGGGATAGGAAGAGATAGGGAGAAAGACAGCGAACATTGATAGAAAGAGGGAAACAGTGGGAGAAAGAGAGGGACAACGGGGAAAGGGATGGGACAATGGGAGAAAGGGGAGGGGAAGGGAGGGGACTGTGGAAGAAAGGAAGACAATGGGGAAGGGAGGGAACAGAAGGAAAAAGGGGAGGGAAAGTAGGACATAGGGGGAAACAATGAAAGAAAGGGAGGGAGACAGCGGGAGAAAGGGGAAGGCTGTGAGAGAAAGGAGAAGGGACAGAGGAAAATAGGAGAAGACGGTGAGAGAAATGGGAAGGGGTAGAGGGAGATGGAAGGAGACAGTGGGAGAAGGAAGGAATAGTGGGAGAAAGGGAAGGGGACAAAGGGAGAAATGGAGACAGGAAGAGGAAGAAAGGGAAGGGGACAAAGGGAGAAACGGAGACAGGAAGAGGAAGAAAGGGATAGAGGAAAAGGGTCGGATCTCCCTGTCCCTCTGACGCACTCTCCTCCCTCATAAATCTTCGGGCAAAAATAATAGCCATGGAATCTATCTTGCACGCCACGCTTTATCATGGAGAAGCGCTTAGGCAAAAGCTGTTGTTGGTTGAGATAGATAGATAGACAGACAGACTGACAGATAGACAGACAGATAGAACAGAGGCAGACATATAGACAGAGAAACTACGATAATTATTTTGGTATAAAGGGAAGAAAACCACAATAACTATCATTCATTTTAATCAAAAGGAAGAAAATCACGGTAAGTATTATTCATTCTAACTAAAGGGAAGACAACCACGTAACTATTATTCATTCTAACGCAAGGAAGAAATTACAGTAACTATTATTCATTCTAACTAAAAGGAAGAAAACCACAGTAACTATATTATTCATTCGGCACAGGGGGAAAGAAAACCATGGCAGCTATTATTCATTCTAATCAAAGAAAAGAAATCACAGTAGTTATTATTCCTTCGGCACAGAGGGAGAGAAAACCATAGTAACTATTATGCAGTGTAATCAGAGAGATATCCTTTTTATTACCAACATCCAGGTGCACTGAAATGTTATAAATTGCCAAATATTACAGGCATATTGGAGATTTACATCCAAATTACCTGGTTAAATAATACTCGTATGACACCTGCATGAGAAATTTATCTGTCAAATGGCGCAGCATTGGAGTCAAATAGTTTTATAAAATGTTTTTCAGAAGGCATCTTTACTATCGCTTGCAATAAAGACAGTGTAGCCTCACCGTCGACGATTGAGAAAATTTTACCACAGTTTTAAAAGGAGGATGGTGTGACGTGTGAAACTAAACCATTTCCACTCTGAAGGCCCTTTACGTGACTGGAATGCAGGTTGCTTTGTGACCCACTTCATAGATTATTCTCTTTTGGCAACCTGGACAGTAAAATATCCTTATTAGTTATCTTCCTTAGATTTATTGGGCCGGACACAAAAAAGAATGAAATATGTAAAAGTAACGTGAAGTAATAAGGACTTTATACGATCATGTCAAGTAACCAGACATGGCTGGTAATACAGTAGAAAAGGGACAGTGGATGGCCACGAACCCAAAACATGGCATCTCCTGGACCAGCTTATCTCTTCCTGCAGCAGCAGCGTAATCATTGTTGTGGCCACGGTCGTGGTGAAGGTCAGTCACGGGACCAGTAGGTTTTGGTTGACCCTGGTATGGGACAGGAGAACCGCAGTGTCCTATGCTGCACCCTGGTCCGAACCTGAGAAGTTGCAGAGACACAAATCGACGTCAGCACGCAAGCTAGCTGATGGCTAGAATTTGGAAATGTTATTTATATTTACCAGTGCATCAGTCTCAGAATATTTCCAATAAATGTATCTCTTTACATTCTTAATTATGTGTTAACTGATTTTTTTTAATGAGCAATACACCTAGGTTTGTAGGGAGGATTACTGAATTCACAAATTCACTCATAAAAAATGTGACTAATAACATTTAAAAGACCGACTCTTATACATTGTCATCCCGAAATTTATTTTAACATAGGTACGAGCATAGTTGGGCAAGATGTGGCTCTACACATAATTCTTGTTCAGTTTCCCAGCTGCAAGTGAAAGAAGTGATTTAACGCCACAGTGACAACTTGTATAGTATACCATGGCATTTTATAGTGTAGTAACTTGGTCATGACTTATTTTTTCATGGAGCGAAAGTGTCATATAAAACAAACAAAAGTCTATGTATACCTCATTCAACGAACACAGTTTTATCTGCGTATTTCGGAAGTTCACCTCCAAATTAGATTTTAAGTGGCAGTATTTCCACCGCCTTCACTGGTTCGCTTCAGTCCACACCTTTATTATATTCTTTCCTTGCCACTAGTTTCCCGTGTACACACCTCTCCACTTTCATTTACCATTCTCACTCTCACTCTTCCTCTGAAGATGGAGTCGGAGAAAAATTAAACATCTAAGAGAATGGAGCTGATGAAAGAAATTGAGGAGAAGGAAAGGGGAAGAGAGAGACAGACAGAGAAATAGACAGAGAGGGGGGAAGGGAAATGAAAAAACAGTCTAGGGGGGAATGAAGTAATTGGAAGGAGAAATTGAGCAGCTAAGAGGACGACGGTGGAGAATGAAATGATGGCGAAACTGAATGACGATGATAAAAGAGATGGAGAGAGAAATACTGATCAAATGATACGTCAGCATCAGAGGTAACAGGGAGAGAGAGACAGACCAGACAGACAGAAAGAAGGCAAGAAGCGGAATATATGAAACCCTGAGGCGTAGAAATCAGAAAAGAGAATAATAGAAGTGTGTGTGTGTGTGTGTGTGTGTGTGAAAGTGAAATATTGCCAGGAAAAAAATAAAGATCCAACAAAGTACCATAATAACGACAGCGATGAAGAGGAAACTCCAAAAGTGAAAGAGAGGTAGAGAAAGATGAAGGGACGTGGAGGAACAGAGACAAATGGGGAGAGGAAGAAGAAAGGGGAAGCGAAAGATAAGACGATTGATTTAGGGGAAAACGTGGAGAGAGGCAAAACAGAAAAGCGTCCGTAGCTGAGATGGAAATTTACCTCTTCAAGACAAATAACATGTTCGTTTACTTTCTTTTCTCCTTTTCCTTTTTTCTGCTTCTAAACCATCTTATTCTTGTGTCGAAGGAGTTAATGAAGCTAGGAATGAAAAAGAAAAATCCTAACGTGAATCAAGTACTCTGAAGTTGGCAAGAATGGGATACAAAAGACGTCCTCGGGCTGAAGGAAAAAGAAAATGAAACAGTGAAACGAAGAACAGAAGATGAGAGAGGGATATCAAAGGAGAATAGGAAAGGAGAGGCAGTGATATATTGCGAGAGAAAGAGAGAGAGAGGGGGGGGAGGGGAGGGGAGGGAGGGAAGGAGAGAGAGAGACAACCAGCTACCCACCGAGAGAGAGAGAGAGAGAGAGGAAGAGGGAGAAAAATAGTGGAACCGAACGTGAGGAAGAGAGAAATGAAAGTGGGTGAAATATGGCTGACCGATGACGAGGGAAGGAAGACAGCTGAAAACAAGAAGACAGAAAAGGATAACAAGGAAATTGAGGAGGAGAGAAAGGGTTGGAGAGGGGAAAGGAGAAAGGGAGAAAAGGTGAAGAGGGGAAAGGAGGAGGGAGAAAGGTTTGAGAGGGGAAAGGAGAAAGGGTGGAGATCGGAAAGAAGGAAGGGAGAAAGGGTGGAGAGGGGAAAGGAGGAAGGAGAAAGAATAGAGAGGGAAAAGGAGGAAGGAGAAAGGGTAGAGAGGGGAAAGGAGGAAGGAGAAAGGGTGGAGAGAGGAAAGGAGAAAGGGTGGAGAGGGGAAAGGAGGAAGAGAGAAAGGGTGGAGAGGGGAAAGGAGGAAGGAGAAAGGGTGGAGAGGGGTAAAGAGGAAGGAAGAGGGGGGAAGTAGGGATAGGGGATATAGGATGAGGGAAAGAATGGAAAGGAGAAAGGGGAATGAAAGGAAGTTGGTGGAAGGGGGAATGGAGGACGAAAAGGGAAAAGAAAAGAGGTAAGGTGAGAGAAGAAGGAAAGGGAAAGAAAGGCAGAGGGACGAGGACAGAAGGGTGAACCGTACAAGACAGGAATTTGGGGGTGAAAAGGAGGAAAGAAGAGGAGGGGAATGAGGGATGGAGAAAATGGAAAGAGGTAGGGCGGAAGGAGAGGGAAAGGTGGAGGGCGAGAGTGGGAGATGGGTAAAAGGGGGAGGAGGGGGAGGAAAGGAAGGAAGAAGGAAAAGGGAAGGGGGAGGGTAAAGGAAGGGAAGGGGGAAAGAGGAGACACGAAGGAGAGAAGAGAGAGAGAAGGAGAGGGGTAACTGAAAATTTACGAGACAGCAATATGGTTTATGTTACAGAGGGAGACACCACCATGAACGGGAAATGACAACAACTTTATCCAGAGTTAAATTCTTTCACTGCGAGACGTCTGAATAAAACTGTCTGGTTCTTGTAGGAATGAAGTAGTAATAAAACGATATTGTATTCCTCCACGAAGAGAGCTGTGAATTAAATCCTCTGGTAGTGGTATTAATAAAATAAGAAAGACGTTATCGTGTGGATGGGAGTGACTATATGAGGTCTCGGTCTTCCTCATCAGAATAGGATAATTTAGCGAGAACCAGAATAAAATACAGAAAATAGAGGGGATCCTGCCAAGCTGAACAAAATACTGTGGGGACCGCAGGACTAACAGTAAAGATATCATCACACTGCAGGAATTAAACCTGTTCCTCACACTGCAAAAATTGAAGCGCTGAATTTATAGTCATGGGGATGACAGTAATAGTGCCACATTTATCTGTATTTTTCTCTGTAAACAGTAAAAACTAATGAGGTTCTGCCACTTTGAAATTATATTCTGTAAAAAGCCTCTTCATGTGCTAGTCTTTGAAAAAAATATTTGGCAGTAATAATTGCACACCTTTACCTGTTTTTTTCACTACAAATCGCAAAATAAACAATGAAGCTCTGCCACTTTGAAACTGTATTCATCTTTATGAAGCTTTTTCATATAAATCATTGAAATAATATCTGCTCATGCGCGGCTCATAATGAAAAAAAATATATATGATTGAGAGAAAACCAATCTGTGGCACTGTTAACTTATGGCAGCACTGTCAACTCACGTCCACCGCATCTAGGTATAATGCCAGGAAAGATGTAAGGAGGCCAGTGCTATGAACAATTTTAATTTTTCATTTGATCACCCGCTGCAATTTTTTTTTTTTTTTTAGCTTACTTACTCACTTACTCAATTACCGTCTAAACATTTCGTCAATATTTATAGTACAATGTGCGAGCCAAGTGTTAAAAAAAAAATGAAAGTTGCTCACGAAATATTGGTCGATCGCATCGACAACTCATGTCAACTTCTCTTGCCATTAGGCCAGGCATGATGAGCGGAGGCAAGTGCTACTTTGTTTAATTATTTTATTTAATTACTTTATTTAAGTATTTAGTATTTATTTACTTTGTGCATGAAAACGAAAAAATCAAGAATTATATACAGGGGTGATGATAGGGTTACTGAAAAATGTGCGTGACGTGCGGAGAGTGGCTAGGACAAGGAATAATGTGACTCGTGAAAGATGTGGCGTAAGGTTGTTTGTGGAAAATACAGTTGAAGAAAGGGTGCCTAGATGGTAGGTCATATAGAGTGAATGGGTGTATTATAAGGTGATGTAAAGGGCATATGTGGGGGAGTCTAAAGGAAGAAGGAGGCGTGGCAGGCCAAGAAGGTGGCTACATATGGCAAATGTTTATGTGTGTGTGTGTGTGTGTGTGTCTGAGAGAGAGAGAGAGAGAGAGGTTTGATGAGGCTAGATAACTGACAAGGGATAAAGATGGTTGCGTGAATTACCCTTTGTTAATTAGGCAGTCCTTGGAGTGACTTGATCTAATAGGTGATATGAGGAGAATGTGTATGGATGGTTTTATATGTGTGGTAGAGTCAGGATTCCGGGGACTTGAAAATTAAATAAATGGACGAATAACACATTTCATTAAACATTTTGTTGATTAGTTCTCCCTCTGCCATGTCTTCCTTTTCCCTTTTCTATCTGAACCCTACCTCACGCCACCTGAGGATGGGGAAAAGAGGCATATGATGATGATAATGAGGAGAAGGAGGAGGACAGATTTTGTTTTTTTCTTTCGATATAAATTATGCGTTACGAGTATATTCCAAGTTTTCTGTAAATAATGAGTCGAACATATCTAGTGAGTGAAATAGTAATCCGTAAAATATTACGTTGGGTTTATTTTTCAATCTAGCTGCTTCCTCAAGGGAAAAGACAAAATGAAGCCATTTTTTAAATCATTTTTTCAACGTCTAAAACGTTTTCACTTCTTTTCAGATACAACTGGCTGCTGTTATGACCCATTCAGAATAATGAGCCCATTTTTAAAGCACACTGCCCAGGGTCTATGAGAAAAAGAAAAAGTACCGCTAAGGTAATTATAAACTGGTTCAGTGATTTTCAGTCGTGTTCATTCAGCTTTCTCCTGTTAAATATATAGTTATTTTGAGCATGTCCGTCATTTTTGTCCCCCTATCTCTTGCCTCGAGATATTTGTTTTAGCATATAGAAAATTTATACTCCTAACTCTAAGACCGTCCAGTAACATTTTTTGCTGCCAGACTATATACTTTGCCTCGAGATATCAAGTCGACTTGTTTAAAATTCTGATTCTGTGCATGTACGTATGTTCCTCGTAGGGTTGGCGACAAAAGTAACCTCGATATTTCACCTCCCCTACTTCCTGCTCTCCCCTGGTGGCTAATACTCATAAGCTGTGAGAAGAATGGTATCTCTCTACCAATTTATCTCCTGACACGATGCAGCAATGAGGAAAATGACGGACATTCCCCAAGTGTGAAATAGGCGCAGTAAAATATTAACGTAACTCTTGCTCGGCCTGTTCATCCATTTGTGAGAGGGCTGTTTGAGATGAGGGCTATTTTATATTCTCGCCACATATATTTCTTTAATCTTTTCAAGTGTCAAAAAAATCTGGTGGTGTGTGTTAAGGGTGGGGGTGTGCTGAGAGTAAAGTGTGCTGACTTTGGAGTGTTTTGAGAGTAGTGCTGAGGGTGGAGTATGTTGAAGGTGGAGTGTGTTGAAGGTGGAGCTTGTTAGGGTTGTGTGCTGTGGGTGGAGTGTGTTTTGGGAAGAGCGTTTTCGGAGTAGTACTGAGAGTGAAGTGTGCTGAAGTGAAGTATGTTGAGGGTGGACTGCGTTGAGAGTAGTGTTGAGGGTGGAGTGTGTTGAGAGTAGCGTTGAGCATGGAGTGTGCTGAGAGTAGCATTGAGTGTGGAGTGTGTTGAAGGTGGAGTGTTTTAAACGTGGAGTGTGTTGAGAGTGCAGTGTGTTGAAGGTGGAGTGTTTTAAAGTAATGTTAATAGTGAAGTGCGTTAACCTCTTCACTCAGATAACTTTTTTTGTAACCTTGCTGCCTTCAGTCGTTTCTATTAAGCTAAGGGAAGACTTTTTGCACTGGAAGGGTTACATATACTGTATTCTTCATTAACCCCTCCAGTACCAGAGGTCGTTCCGAAGTTGATTAAATCGTATGATAGTTTAAGGGGTGTGTGGAGGGTGGGGTGTGTTGAGGGTGTAGTGTGTTTAAGGTGGAAGGTGTTAAGGGAGGAGTGTGTTGAGGGAGGAATGTGTTGAGGGCGGAGTACATTGTGGGTGGAGTATGTTGAGGGTGGAGTGTGTTGAGGCTGTAGTGTGTTAAGGGCGGAGTACATTGAGGGTGGAGTGTGTTGAGGCTGTAGTGTGTTGAGGGTGGAGTGTGTTGAGGTTATAGTATGTTGAGGGCGGAGTATATTGTGGATGGAGTATGTTGAGGGTGGAGTGTGTTGAGGGTGGAGTGTGTTGAGGGTGGAATGTTTTGAGGGTGAAATGTGTTTAGGGTAGAATGTGATGAGGAGGGAGTGAGTTGAGGATGGAGTGTGTTTACGGTCTAGTGTGTTGAAGTTGAGTGTATTGAAGTTGGAGTCTGTTGATGTTGGAGTGTGATTAGACTGGAGTGTGTTGAGGGTAAAGTGTGTTGAGGATGGAGTGTATTGAGGGTGGAATGTGTTGAGGGTGGAGTATGTTAAGAGTGAAGTGTGTTGAGGGTGCTGTGTGTTGAGGTTGGAGTTCGTTAAGGGTAAAGTGTATTGATGATAGTGTTGATGGCAATATGTTACAGATAAATGTGCAACTGGTGGTGTCTGTTCACGATAAATTGTGCCGAAAATAAGTGTTCTGAAGAAAAAATATGTTGATGATGATGAGAACTTCGAAGGCAGAGTATGTTTTGGAAAGCTGGTAGTCGCGGTGTGTGAGTAGTGAGGGAAATGAGGCGATAAATGAAAGAAGTGTCAAAGAGAAATGTGGAGTATATTCAAGTTAAAGTTCGTCAGAAATAATAGTGCTGTTAAGGACGAGTGTGTTTTTTGTAGCTGGTGGTCATGGTGTGTGAGGGGTGAGGGAAAAGGAGTTAAAAATGAGATGATTAAGGGTGCAGGGGAAAGGTGGAAATTATTCAGGTTAATGTTTGCCTGACATAAGATGATTAAGGTTGCAGGGGAAAGGTGGAAATTATTCAGGTAAATGTTTGTCGGACTTGAGAGTGCTTTGAAGAAAAATTGTGGTAACTGGTAAGTGTGATTTGAGGGTAGAGTGTGTTTTTAACAGTTGGTGGTTGAGATATTTGAGGAGTGAGAAGAATGGGGTAAAAAAAAAAAATGGAGAAACGAAAGGTAAAGAAGAAGAGTAAAATGTATTCATGCAATAGTGCCTCGAAAATAAGGGTGTTTTTAAGGTGGTGTGTGTTAAATTGAGGCTAGCGAGTCTTGGAAAACTGATGGTCGCAATATACGAAGGGTGAGGGGAATGGAGTGAAAAATGAACAGATGAATGGTAAAGACGACGAGTGGAGTGTGTTCAGGGTAAAGTTCGTTGGAGTGTTTTCAGAATAGAGTGCGGTGACCTGTAAGAGTGCTTTGAAGGTAGAGTGCGTTTATCAAAAAAAAGGTATAGTGGACTGTGTTTATGCTAAAATGGAATGTGTGTATGCTAAAGTGCGTCGACGATAAGAGTGTTTCGAAGGCAGAATGTTAAATTAAGGATAGCATATGTCTGGGAAAGCAAGTGTTCGCGATCTATGAGAGGTGGGAAGGAATGAGTAAATAAAGAAGAGATGAAAGGTAAAGAGGAAGAGTGGACTGTGTTCAAGCTAAAGTCTGTCGAAAGTAAGAGTGTTTTGAAGGCAAAGTGTGTTAAATAATGGATACCGTTTGTCTGGGAAAACTGTTGGTTGCGGTGTATGAGGAGTGAGGGGGAATGGGGTGAAAAACGAGGGGATTAGGGCTGAGGGGAAGGGTTTGTGAAGGGAAGGGGAGAAGGGTACAGCACTGACAACTTGAAAAATTGAGAGAGGGCCGGACTTACGTGTGGGCATATTGCGAGAGAGAGAGAGAGAGAGAGAGAGAGAGAGAGAGTGTATGTGTGTGTGTGTGTGTGAATCCTGAGACGTATTTTTAAGTTTATTTTTACTTCCACAAGTCAGTTTTTCCTTAACCTAAGACCAATGAAAAGAAGTAGAATGGTCAGTTATGGATGTATCTAATTTCTCCAATTCGCAAAGTCTATTCTGTGCTGAAGAAAGCAGTCTGGAAAGAGCAGGGATAAAAAACAAGCGTCACCATACTGAAGGGGTCAAAGGTGCAGCCAGCCAGCCAGCCAGCACTGAAAATATTAACTTCTTGATGGATGTGACGTCGTGAGCGGGGTGGCGTGGCAGACGGCGGGTCGGATGGCAGATAGCTGGTTAGGCGGTAGATGGAAGAGCGAAAAGCAGTTTGGATGGCTGGGGCTGCGTGACAGAGGGTTGGATGGCAGATAGCTGGTTGGATGGTATATAGTAGGGCGTAGAGCAGTTTGGATGGCAGGGGCTGCGTGACAGTCAGCAGGATGGATGGTAGGTCGCATGGCAGGTTTGATGGCACGGAGCAGGTTGAATTGTAAGTCGGAGAGCAGATGGCATGTCTGATGGCAGGTTGAATGGCAGATGGTAAGTCAAATGGTAAGTGACAGGTCGAGTGGAAGGCGTCATTTGGGGCCGACAGGCGGCGGGACGGCTGGCAAATTATATTATTATCACGCTGAGGTGGCACCGGTGAGGGAGTTCGATAAATTGGGGGGAGGAGACGGGAGAGCTGGGGAAGGTCAGAGGAAGACAAGGAGGAGGAAATTAACAGAAAGTTAAACGTACAAAGTGCAGAAGTAACCGTTCAGAAGCAGAACAAACGATACCTAAGCACATGGGAATGCAACTCTAAAGGATCAAGAGGGTACCTTTGTACCTTCTTATTATTTTCGTTTGAACTTTTTTCATCCTATTTTTTAACTAAACCTTAATCACATCACTCCAACTATTTGTAGTCCAGCAGAGACCCTTGTGTGCGCTCCCTCTCATTCACGCTGGGGTCAGATGGTAGAAACGGCTCTGGTAAACACTTCAGCCATAAGTCGCCTTATAATATGTTGCTTTTTCATATCGACAGATGATAAATCAACCCAGGAGACACTTATCGGTCTGAAGGGATGAATATAATCTTGAGCCGTATTTTCATCCCTTTATTACCATCATAGCTTCCACAAATTATACGAAAGAAGGTACTGCAGAACAAAACTGATAAGGAGGTGTACTAGGGAGCCCGTCAGTCAACTTACAGTAGGGTCTGACGTCACCTTAATATTTCTCTATATATAACCACCAAAACTCTTCTGTTCTGGGGATTATCAACTTCCTTTGCATACATTCTTTATACTTTCAGGCACTTTTATTTGCATTAGGAAAGGCATTACGAAATGGAGGCCATACTTAAACTTAATATAATTTTCCGGCAATAGCAGGAGTAAACAGATAAAGCTCACTGGCAATGCATGAAACAATCCCTTCATCCCCGTGACGCCTTTTTATTTTTTATTCGGGATATAAATATACATCTTTATTAGCCCTACTTAGGAGACTAATGAAAAGATGGGGTAAATGAAGGCTGTATCAAATTTCTCTGGTTTAAAATGTCTACCAAAAGAGGAATAAATTTATATAAAAGTAAATGGTATATATATAATACTCTTATGCTCCTTTCTCAAGCCCACAGACCGAACAGAAAGAGAGAGAGAGAGAGACCATTTCACTTGGCACTAACCTACTTTTTCCCGTCTTTATCTGGGAAAGTTTCATTATGATGATAGTGGTGGTGGTGGTAATGGTGATAATAATGATGTTGACACAGGTGTTGATAATGGTAATGATAACAATGATGATGATGAAGATGATGATGGCGAGGCTGATGCTGCTACTGATGACGGTGATGATGATGATGATGATGATGGACAGCAGCTCGTCACCTGCATAACATCCACCGCCACGTGGGGTCTGGGAATGTGGATAAACTGGAACGTCTTGAAATTTCATCACATTCCTTGAGAACTTACCAAAATGTAATGAGCAAAGTTCTCGGGAAACGTCGCTGGCGTAAAAGAGAGAGAGAGGGGGGGGGGAGAGAGTGAAGAGTGAGTGAGTAGGTGAGTGAGTGAGAGAAACCGATAGAGAGATAGACAGAATATGTACACAGATAGATAGATAGACAGACAGATAGAAAGATAGAGAGGGAGAGGGAGGGAAGTCTATGAAGGGGAAGGGAAAGGAAAGGACAAGAGGGAAGGAGAGGAGAGGGAGTTTAGTCGAGAATGGGTGAGAGGGGAAACGAAAGATTAAGAGGGAAGAAATGTTAAGAAGTGAGGGGGGGAGGGATGATGACCGATTACGAAGGAAAATGGAAGGAAGGGAAGAGAAAGTGAGATGGAGGAGGTGAGAAAGAGTAAAGAGAAAAGAATATTAATGGAAGTGAAAGGAGAGAGGGGGAAGGAAGAGTCAGAGGGGAAAAGAGAAAGAAAAAACATAAATAGACAGAGGAGCATATATTGATAGAGAGAGAGAGAGAGAGAGAGGAATGAAGGTAACATAGAGAGGGGGCAGCTAAAGGAGGGATGGGGAGCAGGGAGAGAGGAAAGGGGATGAGGTGAAAGTAGACAGTGAAGGTATGTGCGATAAGAGGAAAAGAGGGAAGGGAGGGAGGAGTAATTGAGGCCACTGCAGTTGAAAGAGAGAGAGAGAGAGAGAGAGAGGTGGGGGGGTTAGGAAGAAAGGAAGGAAGGAAGAGAAACGAGAAACTGAATGACGACATTGAAAGTGAGGAGGTGCGGAAGAGAGAAGGCTTGGGAAGATTAGAGAAAGCAGGCGAATGAGGGTAAGGGAGGTAGGAAAGGCAGGGGTAGAGTGGGAAAGAGCGGAAGGAGAGGATGAAAGAGAGAGGGAGGGGGGAGAGATAGATGAAGGGAGGGAGGGAAAGAGGGAAGGAGGGAGGTCGAGGAAAATACGGGCAGTGGAGGGAGACAGGGAAAGAGATAGAGGGAAATAGAAGTAAGTGAAAGTAACAGAGGTAGAGAGGAAGTGAGGGTAAGAGAGAGGAGGTAGAGGGGAATCAAGGAAATGAAGGTAGGGAGGAGAAGGAGAGGGAAATGGAGAGAAGGAGGTAGAGGTGTATGAAGGCAATAGAAGCAGGGAGGACGAGGAGGCAACGCTTTGATGTCAGAGCCAGTAAGGGGTTCTCACGTCCGACGCAGGAGGGGTCAAGCAGGAGGTGAGGCTGGGTGAGGCACGGGGGGAAGGTGAAGTAAGGGTGAGGCAGAAGGTTAGGAAGGTGAAGCAAGAAAGAGACAAAAAATGAGGCAGGGAGAGGAAAGAGGTGAAACAAGGGCGAGGCAGAAGGTGAGGCAGGGAGAGGCAGAGGAGGTGAAGTAAGAGTGAGACAGAAAGTAAGGCAGGGAGAGGCAGGAGGAGGTGGTACAAGGGGGAGGTAGAGAGATGCAGAACGAGGTGCGTCAGAAAGAAATAAGGCAGGAGGAGCTGAGACAGGGCGAGCTGAGGCATGCCGAAGTGATGCAGGGTAGAGTTGGAGAGAAGTGGGTGGAGGTGAGGAAATATGAAATGAAGAAGGAAGAGGCAAGACAGGGTGAGACAAGGAAGAGGTAGGAAAAAGTGAGGTATGGTGAGGTGAGGTAGGGGAGACGTGGGTGGAGATGAGGAAGGAAAAGGCATAGTTAAAGACATGGCAACAAGAAGGTGACGCCTCCGAGGCTGTTAAAATGAAATCTTCAGAATAACTATGGTATAAATATCTTCAGTCTAAGAAGAGCGTAACAGAACAAAAAAAAAAATCTTGTCAACTAACAGTCCCTCTAACATTAGCCGGCAAGAAAGCGGGAAATTTTATCAGAACCCCAAATCGAATGATCGTCAATGAATGATGATGTATTGCTGGAGGCACAAACCAGTTCACACGACAGTTAAAAGTTAATTCTTCTCCATAAAGTACAACATGGCAAGGCACAGTTTATATATGTAGCTTCCAAGAGAATATCAACTTACCGTACACAGAAATAAGATACAATATAATAACTTAAGGACGACATGCGAGGGAGCTTTCTTCCCCCACGGGAATATAACCTCAAATGGGGTCAAGGATCTGTTTCTCAGACAAATTTTTGATCAATTTTCTTCTGTACCTCAGATGTGTGTGTGTGTGTGTTGAGGGGGGGGAGAGAAGAGAAGGGGGAGGAACAGTTAGGCATGAGTAGATTCTCGACTCTTCCTCCTTTGTTCTTCCTGCAGAAAAGAAATATAACCTACGACAATTATCCTCTGCAACAATGATTATTATTTTATAGGAAGAGGAACAGACAACATGGGAAGACTCTGCACTCCGGCTTTCAAGTACGTCCTGCAAAACGAATCCCAGTTAGGCTACAAGAGCCAATTGATCGTATGTTTTGTTTTGACTCGGAGCCTCTGTTGCTTGTCAGCCTCCCCCTCCAATGTGGTCAGGTCGGTGGGTAGTGGTGCAGATATAGCGATTGGTAGCTAGTCAAATATTTCACATGCTTTCATTACCCACTTAATTGGAATGTCAGTCTTCATAATGGTCAGTGGTGTGTGTGTGTGTGTGTGTGTGTGTGTGTGTGTGTGTGTGTGTGCTAGAGGAGATACGCTATGTGTTTCCGAGGTGGGTGGGTGTGTTTGTGTGTGTGTATGTGCGTCTGTGTGTATGTGTGTATACCGTATGCACACGAGCATCTGTGTGTGTATACCGTATGCGCACGTGCATCTGTGTGTGTGTGTGTATACCGTATGTGTACGTGCGTCTGTGTGTGTAATTCACCGGGTCGGACAGGATCATTTGATGGTCGTGATCGTCAGCTTTTGTGTGTGTGTGTGTGTGTGTGTGTGTGTGTGTGTGTGTGTGTGTGTGTGTGTGGCGTAACTGGTTCCAGAACTCTAACATAAACACAACGATATAAAAAGTAAATAAATCCTCTCTTTGCTAATAACCTGAAAAGAAAGCGGATTCCAGCATTACGAAACATCACAGGTAAACAGTACACAAACTGACATAGTATTAGGATTTAATTTGTTCCGCGATTATTTCAAAACTCCCATAAACACACCGAGATGCAAAAAAGAAACAGTAATATAATGAATCCTTGTTGTTATTGGTGATACTAAATGAGATTAGCAGCCTTACGTAATGTTATAGGTAAACACCATGATTAGTGATGTTATTGGTAAACAGCATAATTAGTGATATTATTGAGATTTATTTCGTAACAGGGCTCAGAGCTGTTACGTAAGCATACTGCCATGTCGAAAACAGAAGCATAATATCCTTCCTGTTGCCCATTATATTAAATGTATACTATTTCCCAGCTTCATTATCCGTCACAAGCCAACACTTCTCGAGCAAAAAGAGAAACCTGGACTGTCTAATAAGCAGCAAAGTGTGCTTTGTGAGCGCGTGAAGAGCGAGCAAGCGTTTGTACATACGCCAATCATCATCTTGGTGTAAACTTTCAACATTTCTGGTGAGGTAGTTGAACAATAACAGAATAACTGAACTAAAATATTTACTTTCTCATTTTTTCTCTCCCTCACGTTATCTCTCTGGATGTGCATGTAGCGAGGCGCCGTGGCATATATATCACGCGCAATGTTCAGTTCTCTGCTCCCGACTTGCTGTGTCAACGAACTACGTCAGTAAACGCTTGGCTATTGATCGAATTATAAAACCCAGAAATGGGGCGATTATCCTTGTTGACTTCACTCTCTAAACACAGAAAAAACGTTCATGTAAAATTGAGAGTAACATCCGATATGTGATTGTTAGAATTCATGCACGAAACATAGTGTAACAACAGGAAATCTTGTTTAATTTGATTTCATAGGAGAGCAAGTTAATTGAAGCCCTCGGTACATTCCCTTGGAAAGCAAGGATTCCAAGGGGTTCTTAGGTCTCATTAGTAAATTGAATGTTTCTACTAACTGTTAAAAGAGTGTCTTCTCTATCTCACACAGTTGAAAAGTTATTAGCCTCTGAAAACCATTGCTGTCTGGCTGTGTTATGTCGGGCCAGGCCGGGTCATGTCGAGCCGCTCATTTCTCATCTGATCGTAGAGTAAGCATCGCTTCGCTCGCTGCGCTGTCTTCATTTGTAACTAGTTTCCAGTCTCAGGTTACATTGAGAGACAAACAGATGGACAGACAGACAGAAAGACAGACAGGCAGACAGACAAAACTGACGTAATCAGGTCATTTGTTTGTGTGTGTGTGTGTGTGTGTGTGTGTGTGTGTGTGTTGCGCGCGCGCGCGCGTGTGCCTTTCAGCCAATACCATAATCCCCATCCCTAGGAAACCAATTCCCATTTTTATATCTTTCCCATTCTAAACATAATTTGGCTAGTCCTTTTCCTGAGCACCAGTAGTCCTCGTAAGTGTCACTCACCTTCATATATCACCCTTCAGCGCTAATACCCATCTACCATAATGAATATATGCTAGGGGTGTCTCATTCAGAACTGGTGTGGTGGTATTAGCGGGGATGTTTTTATATGGCAAATCGATGGGTCTTGTGGAAGATTGGTAAAGTCTGTATAAACGATAACCAAATCAACAACTCTTCTTTGCCATAGCCTGGGTTTGAATTCACGTCTTTTCAAACAGCAGACCTCTTCTCTGACCACAAGATCACCAGTAGCCCAATAGTCCCCTAAACCTTATTAGGTTCAAATAGACCCACCTCCCCCAGTAGCCCCAGTCCTCAGTAGACCCAAGTCATTTCAAGTAGCGCAAGTTAGTCCAGTCCCTGATAACTACTGGTAGTGGCCAGCAGTCACTAGTAGGTGCCAGTAGCCCAGTCCTAGTAATTGCCAGGAGTCCCCAATACTTAACGGCAGCCCTGTCCCCAGTAATGGCCAGTAGTCAAGTCCCCAGTAATTGCCAGTAGCCCAGTCCCCATTAGTTGTCAGTAGTTCCTAAGAATTGCCAGGAGTCACCGGTTACTGCAAGTAACCCCAATCCTCATTAGCTCAAAAATTTCTAGTAATATTTCATTATACTCCCCATTATTTACCACTATCCAGGGCAAATACTCCCCTGTAAATTGCTATACTCTTTTTACTCTAACTTGGCCTAAAATTGTCATCTTTCCATGTTGAATACTGAGCTCCAGCAATAAATTAACACTCGAATTTAATGCTAGTCACGAAGAAGTCAAGTGGAAGGGATTTAGTGTTCTAGTTTGTCTTTTTCTGCCACTCAGATACATGAAATAAACAGGAAAAGGACGAGAATCTGGGCCAAGTTCAGGTAAAAAAGGATATGGTAGCCCTCCTCATTAGTCCCAAGTAACTCACAGTAGCCCATTTCCGAGTAGTCCCCATTAAAGGTAGGAACGTGTGTGTGTGTGTGTGTGTGTGTGTGTGTTGGAGGGGTTCAGACTATTCTATACCGTACCACCTGTCACTGGCACACCTCCACTCACCTCTCTCAGTTCATTAAACCTGTGTGTGTGTGTGTGTGTGTGTGTGTGTGTGTGTGTGTGTGTGTGTGCGTGTGTGTGTGTGTGTGTGTGTACAGTTTCTCCACTTGGGAAGCGTAGATGAATGATGAACTCCGACGTGGGTGCAAATCAATATGTTTACGTTTGTGACGTTTCGACATTTCCGTATGTTGTCATCGGATCTGAAAACAGTACACAAATTTTTGAAAATTTTAAGTAATGTCTATCTATCTATCTATTGCCAGAAACTATAATCCCGTAAGGGGTGGCCGGTTTTGAGTTGGTTGTTTTATGGGGAAGGGCACTAACCCTCTCCCAACCAACTTGCAGATACGTAGAGAACACGTATGTGTTGGTTTTGGTTACCATCCAGCACTCTAAATGGTTTCCTGGCTTACAGGAAACCATTAGGCTTGTCACTCAGTGTAAAGCCACCTGAAAAGAAAAGACGAGTAATAAAGTTTCAGGAAAGACGGGAGAAATGGGAAGAGAGGAGGGCGGACACAGAAAAAGAATGATAACGGTGAAGGAAGAAGTAGGCTGCACTACATCAAGTAAGTGGATGATGAAAATAGAAAGAGAGGAGGACAGACTCTAAAAAGAATGATAAAGGTGAAGGAAGGAGTAGGCAGCGCTACATCAAGTGACCGAATGATGGTTGCCACCACCTACCACCGTAAGTAAAGTAATAACATTAAAAAACAAGAGAACACTCAGAAAGCGCGTACCTCCGCCAATGCCAATGCCATTAAAAAGGCTCCGGATCCGGATTCGCCCCAAAATTTAATCAATTCTTTCATGGTCCATGGCCCACCTTTCTGCAAAATTTCACCGAAAGTCACTGAGAACTTTTGGAGATATTGTACGGGATACTCCGGATCGGGATTCGGATCCACCCCAAAACTTAATAATTTCTTTCGTGGCCCATGGCCCACACCTCCACAGAGTTTCATCAAAATCTGTTCATAACTTTTTGAGTAGTCCTGCTGACAGACAAACAGACACAGCCAAACAATCAAACAAACCAAAGCCGGCAAAAACATAACCTCCTTGGCGGGGTTACTAATGAATGGCTCCTAATATAAATATGAGCAATATATTACATGCCCGTGTGCATATGTGATACAGTTTTATTCTCTCTGTGTCAAATAATGAAACTTCTGGTTATAAAATAAGATCTCTTTTTATAACTCTCCCTTCCTCAGATTTTCCCTCCCTAACAAGCTACCTTCACACCTGTCCTACATTCTTCCTCTATGTCCTTTCTCACTGCCCCTTCCCCCTCCAAATCTCTCTTCTTCCCCCACCCCTCTCCCATCCCACCCCTTCTTCTCCCTCTCAACTTCTCTACTTATTTGTCCTCTTCCCCACCTTTCTCCCTCCTCATTTACTTTTTCCTTTCCACTATCCTTACCTTGCACTCCACTTCCCACACTCTTTTCTCCTCTTCAGACCATTGCACTCCTCTTCTTCCCATCACTCCTTTCCCCTTCTTCCCCCATTCCTCTTCTCATCTCTCATCATTCTCCTCTTCTTCCCACCACTTCTTTCCTCTTCTTCCCTCATTCCTCTTCTCATCTCTCATTCCTCTCCAACCTCACCTATACTTTTCTTAGAACCGTCTTGTTTCCCCCCTCTGTCCTTTTATCTCGCGCGACCCTCTCATTAAATATGATACACCTCACCACGCCACAAAGCACACGCCAACAACCAACTCAAAAGTCTACCCTCCTTCACACATCAGTAGCCTCTTGTAATAACCCTGCATCACTGTATATTAACCACAGCTTTTAATTTTCCTCTTCCCTTAAGATCAAAGCTCAATAACAATGCTGGTTAAGAAATAATAGCTTTTTACAGGGATATCATTAACCGGAGCTTCTATTTTTTTTTTTTATCCCGAGGTCACACTTCTGTATGAAAACAAGGTGGTTAAAAAATAATAGCCTTGTACTGGGATATCATTGGCTACGATATGCACACACCGTCAAGTGATGTTTTACAGTATCGCGAATATATATATAGACGGAATGGGATGCAAGATC
>JAGKTI010012825.1:0-23977 GCA_018397915.1 Birgus latro
GCTTTTATCTAACCCTGACTACAAACTTAAACTGCCCTTCTATCACCTAAACTCCTTTTACTCCAACTTGGCCTAAAACTACCATCTCTCCCTGAATTATGAACTGTGACAATAGACTAACATTGAAATAAGATGCCACTCACAAATAAGAGCCATGGAAAGAATGTAGAGCCATAGCATTGTCTTTTCCTGCCACTGATCCACACGAAATAAGCTACAATTGGATAAAATCTGTGCCAAGTTAAGGTGAAACAAGTACAGGAGACATTTTACTCCACCTCAAATATTGGTGGTGGAGGTGGATGCCTTAATGTGGTGGTACAGATACAACTTGGCCATGTTGGTGCCACCACATGAAGGCACCATCTCGACCTGTATTGTAATTAATGGGGGCCATACCTACTGCCTAAATCTTTCCTGTAGGTCTATGATACACTTCTTCTTGTTGCTGATCTTGGCTATATGCGTCGCTCAACTATCACTATGGCTGGTATATATCTCTGGGATACCACTGCCTCTCTTCATCATCATTTTCTTCGCTCATCATCATCTTCACCATTATCTTCGTCATCAATCCGCACCATCTTGGAAAGCAAAAAGCAGCATTAATATATTGCTCTGGAATTCCATTTATCATCATCATCATCACCACCAGCACCATCATCCAGAGAGTGCATTATAAGGTGGGAATTAGCCACCCTGGTTGTCAGTTAAATCTATCCTCCGGTAAGTTATGAGGTAGGAATAAGTCTCCTTGGTTACTAAATTTATCCTCCAGTCAGTCAGTAATGAAGCTGGAATGAATCTCCTTAATTACTAGTCAATCTGTCAGCTGAAAGAGAAACATATGAGTTAAAATATTCCTACAGTAAACTTTTTCAGCTCAGTTTATGGCCAACTGTAGTCAAAGTAGAAGGCTGATCTGACCAGTAACCAAGGAGACTTATTCCTACCTTATAAACAGGACCACCAAATTTAAAGGAACCACACCTATATTCAGTTTTTTTAAGATGCACTCGACAGGCTGGTGATTGGGAAGCTGACTGCAACTTGGTTTTATTTCAAATAATTCCCAGGTAATATGAATTGAAACTTATTTACTAACTTAAATTTCTCCCTCAGATATATATTGTCAATTAATAATGCTAACGAGTTAAGAGATTATGAAATAATGTGTAGGTAATTCTAAATTAAATAACAACATTCATCCAAGTCAACAATCTAAGCTTGTTTTTGGATGCACACTATTTCATTTGTAACTTTTCATATATTTTAACGCAAACTGGGACAAATTCCACTAAACATAAGAAACATGTAATTGTTAACTTTCTTTGAAGACCAGAATCAACTTGAAACACAGAATTAATGAAACTTGCTATTTGTGAAACGTTATGGGGAGGTAAAAAACAGCCACTGCTGTCTGGCTCAAACATACTTCCAGCTGATTTTCACAGCAGCATTTTTTAAAAGTTTAGTTCACCCAATCCCTTTTAGGTGATGACTGCCTTTTTCTCTTTGTAAAATTTTGCTTGATGTTTTTCCACTTATACAGTATCCATTCCTCACATAAAATCTATCTTGATTTTCCCATATCCTCCCTACTTTCTTTCATTTTCTGGGAGATACCAATACCTGCACTATTGTCCCTTGTTATCCTCTTTGGGAAAACAGTATGCACGACTATCAAAATATTCATCAGTCTCATATATATAGGTGGGGAAGAGAATACTACTGTATTATTAATGTCCAATTTTATATGACAAACTGATCTACAGAACAAGCTTACAGAACAGACTACTTGCTACACAGCACAGGTCTACAATTTACGAGTTTATGCAAATAATAAACTAACCGAGTAAATGTTCGAGAGCCGCATCTTTGGCTCAGTAGTCAGTATTAATTTTCCTTACATGGCTCACAGCATTTTGCCAGTGTTGTGAGGTTATATGATTAATTGCTTCTTCTGTTATTTTTTTCAACGTTTTTCAAAGACTGATTGCAATTACAATTCCTCTCTTTAATTTCAGTCTTTACTTGGGCCTAGAAGAGTTCGACTGGATTAAACATGCAGTGATTGGGTGGCAGTCGCAGCACGTTGTGACTATGGTTAATAGCTACTTGATCTAATTCGTGTATCTGATTTTATATACGATGTTTGCAGATCTCCAGCAGTTCAAGTTTTGTAACGGAAGGATCATGATCAATTTTATTTGACTCTAACCACTGAATTATTTGGTACTTTTTGTAGCTGACTGCTGGAACTTTGTTTAATAATTTGGAATGATATGGAGCATTATCCAAAATAATAAGTGACTGATTGCTGATGTGGGGAAGTTGATTTTCAAACCAAAATTTAAACCTTTCAAGGTCCATGGACTCATGATAATCCCCCTTTGCTCCATTTTTTGACCTAAACATAAGTAAAGCTCCAGGCATAAAACTCTGGCTACCCCCAGCATGTATGATTATAAACCTTGCTCCTATTCCAGACTTTAGCGTAAGTCCTACTGCTCCATCTTCATTTGCCCATACTTTTTTCCATAAGGTACTCGCAACATACTGGAAGTTTTCCATTCTGTCACGAGGCGCCGGGTTTCCTTAATGGAAACAAGCCATTTATCCTTGGCCGCGGAAAAATAGCGATGCACTGGAACATTTCCGGTCTTGAAGCGTGGGGCTTTGTCACAGGCCGAGGCAACAAACTGCTTTGTCCCAGGCCATGTGAGGCCGCTCACCTTGCCTCAGTCTACCAGCAACCACCACACCGTTCATATGTTCTCTCCAAGCTTTTTGTGCCTTTTCTTTTAAAAATGACAAAAGCAATCATTCACCATGCCTAAAGTGCAGGAAAAAAAAAAAGAAAGGATGAGGCTTTCTCTGGCCTAGAAATTGGAAATAATCAAGAAACTGAGTGTGGTATACCAGTGAAGATGATCATGACTGACTATAGGGTTAAGAAAACTCAAGTTTATGAAATTCGCAAACATAGGGAGGAATCGCGAAATTGAAAGTGCTGCCAGACGCAAGTGCTAGTTCCTCTAAGAAATCATCATTTTGGGAAAGGCGGTCTTTAAAGAATCCAAAATATGAAAAACTTGAGGAGGCTGTCTTTAGGTGGTACCAGTAGCAGAGAGCCCAAGGTATGTCAGTGCATGGGCCTGAGATGAAGAATGCTGCTTTAAGGTTTGCTGAAAAAACTAGAAAAAGAAGATTCCCATGCGAGTGATGGCTGGATCTCGAACTTTCCAAAGCGGCACAACATCGTGCATAAAAAGGTAGTGGGTGAGCGTTGCAGTGCTGATGTTGCAAGTGTGCAACCATTCAACGACAAAATAAAGTCAATACAAAGTGAAACTGGCCTTAAGCCCTGGCAGCTTTATAATGCTGATGAGACTGGTCTCTTTTGGAAGGCACTGCCAGACAGCACACGTGCCTCAAGAAGCCAGTCCAGTGTCCCAGGCCACAAACAAAGTAAGGCTCAAGTGTCAGTGTTGCTGTGTTCCAACGCAGACGCAACCCACAGACTGCAACCTATGGTGGTGGGGATCGCAAAGTGACTGCATGCGATGCGGCCCAGTATGGATAATCTGCCCGTCGATAGTAACACCAAGGCTTGGTTTACAGGCACCATTACCAGGTCTTGGTTCTTCACTAAATCTGTCAAGTCTGTGAAGAACTAGCAGATGCGTGTTCATGATGTGCAGCCGGGGCAGATTAAGGCTCTCCTCCTCCTAGATCAGGCCCCAGTGCACCCCTCGGAGGAGATCCTGGTGACACACGACGGGCAGATTCAGACCACGTTCCTCCCTGCCAATGCCACTTCCATCCTACAGCCCATGGACCAGGGTATCATCAGTACCTTCAAGAGGCATTACAGGAGGCTAATGCTGGAGGATATCCTGGTGGTAGAGATGGAGCCTGAGGCAGGAGAGGAAGATACGGGAGGGAGGAGGAGTGTGGAGGCACAGAAGAAATACAATATGCACGATACGGTTATCAACATCCGAAAAGTCTGGGACACCGTATCAAACAGGACAATCATCCATGGATGGAATGCCTTGTTTGAGGAGAGGAATGTGCCTCAGTGGGTGGAGGATGAGGATGCCAACTTTGAAGGGTTCACTGCAGTGGAGTGCAGGCAAGCCTTTCAACGTGCAGGAGAGCCTGACGTGGAGATGAAGGAGATCTAGGAGTGACTGAACCTCGATGATGGTGACTCTGGCTTCCACGTGCAGACCGAGGTGACAGCAGAGGAACCCACACCCAACTAAGATGTGACGGAGTTCACCAATCCAAAGAAAAGAGCCTCTCATGCCTCAGATTGAGCAGAAGCTCTGCTGGCCTACATCCTAGACTCGAACTATGAGGATCTCCAGAGCTTCTACCCCCATTTGAGGGAGATGAGAACAAGGATAAAGAAGATCCAAAGGGAAATGAGTGAGCCACAGCAGACAGAGATCAAAGACTGCTTTAAGCCACCAACATCATGTCAACCCAGGAAAAGGAAGGAAAGTTGGACTTCACACATTTCATTACCATCCACCAGCAGCCTCCCCTCCACAGAATCTGATGTTTCCCTTCCTTCCACCTCTACCAAAGGGACACCAACCGTGACTCCATCACCGACACCCTCCCTGATGATCCCCAGCCCCACCATCACCCCAGTGCCTCCCCCAGTGCTGATGGAGGGGGACTCAGACAGTGAATAGGGAAGCATCATGCCTGACACATGTTTGGGGGTCTGTATCAGGCATAATTCTACAAACAAGTCATATCCCCCCCATCTGAAGGTGAGTTTTTTACTGTTTTATTTGTTATTATTACTGTATTATTATTACTGTGGGTTCTGACTGCTGTGTGTGTATCATTATAACTAGCAAGCATGTGTGTGTGTGTAGCAAAAGAAGCTATTTAGTAGCAACTGTGTGTATGCTTCAGGTCATGAGTTTGGGGGAAAATATCGGAAAAAAAAATCGCAAATTTCTGGAAGATTCCGTTCCATCTATGGTTTTGGAATGGAAGCTTGACAAAGCGGAATATTTGATAAGATGGAATAGGGGTGGGCTGAATTAGTCCGTTATATCAAGCTTTTGCTGTATAGCTAAAAAAGCAAATCACGATAATGTAACACTGCTTTCAAGTGCTTACTCTGTATTGAAAGGTTCCGTAAATCAGGAAAATGCTGCTATGAGAATCAGCTGGAAATGTGTTCCCGCCAGATTACAATGGCTGTTCTTTTTACCTCCCAGTAACGTTTCACAAATAGCAAGTTTCATTAATTCCATGTTTCAAGTACAGTAGGCGAGGAAAGTATTGACTTTTTTTGCCGACGTCATTCTTTTTCGCGTTAAGTGAAGTAGGGTCAATACTACCTTCCCCTGTGACGCGAAATGAGCTGACGCTTTTTCAACGGGAGCCGGCAACCCTGCTTGATAGGTTTGGCACCACAGGAGCAGGCTCAGTAAAGTTTGGGCAGCCACAGGAGGAGGATTGTCTCTGTATGTGATGCACCACGAGGGCATGTTTTGACTCAAATAACACAGTTATTTGGTTACCTACCACATTCTCATCATGCCTAAAGTAACCACAAGCAAGGACAAACGTGTGGAAGTGATTACTTTATACAAAGCTGGCCACAAACTCCCATTTATTGCAAATCAGATGGTGTTAGACTGAGGACAGTGCAGAGACTGGTGAAGCGGTTCAAGGACAGTGGGGAGGCCATTCCTCCCACTCCACTTCCCAAGCCTGGGAGACCTCGTAAGACAACCTTCAGGACCCGTCAGCTGATCTCAAGGCAAGTTAGCAAGGATCCAAGGCTAACAGCACGGGATTTAAAAGAAAAGAACCCACAGTTGCTGGCAGATGTGTCTGTCAGAAGTGTACAGCAGCTGTTGCATGACGATCTGGGCTACAGGAGTTTTTGTGCTTGTAAAAAACCACTGCTAACTGCACTTCAGAAGAAAAAGAGAGTAAATTTTTGTAAGAAATATCTTGCCTGGAGTGAGGAGCAATGGAAAACTGTGCTTTGGAGTGATGAGTCAACATTTACTGTCACTGGTACCCCTTCATCACGAGTGTACCGCAAACCAGGCAGTGACCCCCTGGATCCTAAGTACACTTCCAAGTTTGTTAAATACCCAGCCTCACTCATGGCTTGGGGCTGCTTTACATATTATGGTGTTGGTAGGTTGGTAATTCTACCTGCAAATGAAAAAGTGAACCAGAACAATTATTTGGAGCTCTTATGTGATGTTTTAAGTGACTCTTTTGATAAAACCAAGGCAAGAGTATTTATGCAAGATTCTGCCCCTGCACATGTTGCAAAGTCAGTGAAACAGTGGCTAACAGACTGTGAGGTTCCCTTTATTCGAGATTGGCCCGGAAACAGCCCAGATATCAATCCCATTGAGAATTTATGGGCGCACATGAAGCGGCAGCTGCGTAGTATGGACACATCATCTTTGCCTAAACTTGAGGCTGCAGCTATGGAGCAGTTTTAGTCCGTCTGTTCTGCAAAACTACGCCATCAGTCTCCCCAGACGCCTTAAGAAGATAATAAAGGTGAAGGGGAATGCCAGTAAATACTAAATTCAATGGTGAGTGTTAATTTATTTGTTTCTCCTTGCTAACCACAAGAATGTTTTCTTTTTTTAAGATGGCGTCAACACTTTCCGCGTCTACTGTAGATTCTGGTCTTCAAAAAAAAGTTGATAATTACATGTTTCTTCTTATGTTTAGTGCAATTTGTCTCTGTTTGCATTAAAGTATATGAAAAGATACAAATGAAGTAGCATGCATCCGAAAACAAGCTTATATTGTTGACTTGGGTGAATGCTGTTATTTAATTTAGACTTACCAACACATTACTTCAAAATCTCTTTATTTGTTAGCATTATTAACTAACATAACATATATTTGAGGGAGAAATTTGAGCTAGTAAATAAGTTTTAATTCATATTATCTGGTAATTATTTGAAATAAATTCGGACATACTGAAGTCAGCCCCTCATCACCAACCTGTCGAGTGCATCTTCGCCTTGATAAAAATAACTGATTATAAGAACAGTAGCCTACTCATGTTATGGGAGTGGTCCAGTTCCCTCAGTGAAAACATACTGAATATTCAGTACTTACTAATGATCAACAAGGGAAATGTATAGAGTAAAAGTTTAATCTTTCATGGAGTTATTTCCAAATTAGTTATTGAAAATGATGAAATCTATGAATGTCTGTCAGTTTTTCTATCTATCTATTCATCTATCTATCTGTACATAGCCAGATATTTTGATTTTAGAAGGAACAGTCACAATGAACTGCCTCCATGGCCTGTATTCTTTTCAGAGAAGGAGGCTCCCTAGCACCTCATCCTAATTTATTTTTCTTGTTACACTACAGTACTGGTATGCTTTTCTGTGTTAAATCCTCCAAATGTTGCCATACTTTGCATAAATAATGTCCAAAAGAATACTGACCAGCCAAATTCAAAATAAATAAGTAAGGAAGGGGTGCTATGGAGCTTCCTTAACCAATGAGAAAACGAATCCATGTTACCCTGCCAACTCCTATCAAAGTCCTCTCTCTAGCTCCAAGAATGTCTCTCTATCTATCTCTAGCCCGATGCCCTAATCCTGCAAAGGGCGGCCGCAGACAAAATGCCTCCAAGTCGCTCTGTCACCCACCATTTGACTAACCTCCCCTCAACTCACTCCCCATTCCCTCATATATATACCTCTCAACTCCATCCCTCCACCTCATCCTCAGTCTCCCCCTCCCCCTCCCTCCACTTCACTCACATACACCCTCTTGGTTAGTCTTTCCTTCTCCATTCAATCATGTCCAAACCACCTCAGTGTATTTCTCCTAATTTTCTCAATCACATCCACATCCACCCCACAACGTTCTTTCACTTCATTCGTCAACCTGTCCCTCCATGTCACTCCACATGCTCCTCTCAGGTAACTCATTTCCACTGCTCTCACTCTTGATTTGTTCCCCTCTAGCAAGGTCCATGCCTCACTTCCATATGTCAGGGTAAGGATACAATACTATCATGCAGTGACTTCTTAACTTCCATACTCACATCCCTATTTCTCATCACCACTTTCAATCAACTAACAACCTTCCTTCCCTGCTGTACCCTTTCAAGCACTTCATCCTCGAAACTTCCATCCTTACTCATCCTGCTACCCAAGTACTTGAATGCACTCACATTCTCCACATCCTCACCATCCAACCACACTGTGCATTCTGTGACTTCATTCCTCTCAAACACCATAACTTTACTCTTGTTTACATCAACTTAAGATTCCTCTTCTTACACACTGTCCCAAACTCATTCGCCAAACCTTGCAACTCCCATTCATCTTCACTCAACAATACAGTACCATCAGCAAACAGCAACACCGGAATCTTCCACACCTCACCCTCATTCATTAGAACCACCCCCACATCCACTACTCTACCATGCACCTCCTTTACAACCCCATTCATTAATATATTAAACAGTCATGGAGACATCACACAGCCCTGTTTCAGTCCAGCATTTAGATCAAAGAACTCACTCAGCTCACCATCCACTTGCACCGTAGCCCTAGCTCCCTCGTACATACTCTTCACAGCACTCAACAATTTCTCATCCACTCCATATATTCGTAATACCTTCCACATACCTTGCCTACCTACTCTGTCCTTAAATGTTACCACTAAAGCATTCACATTCCAGATATCTTACTCCCAGGTCCTGTCCTCCATCCAAGTGGGAGGAAGTCAGTAGATCTCATTTAATTTCTAGACCGCAACAATTTCAGCCACCACCGCCAGCCTGAAAAAAATATATATATATATATTTATACAGTATATACAATTGTCTGTCTATCTACTTATGGCCAGATACGTTAATCCTAGAAGGTCTGGCCATAAACAATCATCGTGAAACCCTGTCCTCTGCCGTCAGGCTGTCCTCCATAAAGGTGGCATCACAATGGGCATAAACTGATGATAAATTTTTACAGGTGTACTCTCAAATTTTTTGTGTGTATGATTCATTCAATTTTAACTTTGCCTCTATTGAATTTCCTTTGTAAACTGATATGAGTTGATTAATAACTTTTGGGGTCAGTTTGGGGTCACCTGTGATAGAAAATAATGCCAAAATCAAACAAATCACAAAAAAAACATTGTGCGCAGCAAATCTGGGTAATTATTTAATTTTGGACAAACATGAGCTTTGTCAACAAAGCAAGATTTTTTGTTTTCTTCTGCTTTTCATGTGATTCATCTGATTTTTACCCCATCTCTTGCAGAAATACCAATTTCCCTGTTGCCCCTTTCCCACATCAACACCAGGGACCCATGCGACTCCACATGTAAAGTAACAGTAAGAGGTGACCAAATACAGTAAACCACAAAACTCGTACAAAAATCGTTCCTGCAGGCTGTACGAGTTGCGAACTGTTCAAAAACTGAATCATTTTTTCCCAAGAGAAACAATGTATTTTGCATTAATCCGTTCATTAGTATAGATGAAACTGTAGACTTCGCCATACCATAATGAATGGCAAGATCGGAGCCACAGGGTCCACTTTCAAACTTTGCAATGAGTTCTTTTCCAGCTCAGTTGTTGTTCTCACTACTTTTCTTTTAGCTCCAGCTGACTCACTAATCTTCTTAGGGCCCATGATTATGTACAATTTTCTAACAAAAATACATTATTTATCACAAAGTTTAATGGAACCTGTATGACTAATGCGTAGCTGGCAGGAGATGAAGCAGGACTGGCGACTACGTACCATCTACGAAGCCGCATCTCTTAGTGCGAATAGCAGGTCGCCGTACGAAAACTGGAGCAATTTTTAGACAAAAAAGCTGTATGAAAACCAAATTGTACAAGTAGAGAGGAGTATAAATTCTGGGGTTCTACTGTAATATTACAGTAATCCCATCATTATCTGTCATAATTCAGCCAAATCAGGAGAAAAGCAGTAGAAATAAGTTATTTGAGAGGAGCATGTGGAGTTACATGGAGAGACTGACTGACAAATGAGGAAGCAAAGAAGCACTGTGGTGTGGATGTGGATGCGACAGACAGTGTTAAGAGAAATACACTGAGGTGGTTTGGCCATGTGGAGAAGAAGGAGAGTGAGAGACTAACAAGGAGAACATATGTGAGCAAGATGGAGGAGGGGGTGATGGAGGGGGAGGCCGAGGATGAGATGGAGGGATGGAGTGGAGGGGTATATGAGAAGGGGGTGTGAACTGGGAGGAGGGCAGTGGAGACAATTTGTTAGTGGCCACCCCTTACAGGATTAAGGCATCTGGCAAGAGATAGAAAGATTCAGCCAATATCATCTTGTATAATATATATTTTTTTTATCGTATAATGACGTAATGGCTCTCCAAGCCCCGCTACAAGTGGCATAAGCCCTACGAAAACCCTATACTGTATTGTAAAACTATTCAAACATAGAAAAACAATCCCAAATAGCTTTCCAAATAAACAGTACAGTATTTTCCAGCAGACTGACTATACTCAAGTACTGTAAAAGATTTTCTTGATTATGGCTGTGGGGTTAATGACACTGCCAGTTGCCAGTTATTGTCGTAAAAAATGGAAAATGCTTTAATTCAGCCAAATTTTTGCTTGTTGAATAATAACGTTTGTCTGTTAATGCAGTCAGATGAATTGGGGGATTATTGTAATAGCAATAAATGGGAGGTTTGGTATAAGTAATATAATAATAACAGTAAAATGCCAGTACAAAATAAATGTAACAGTAATAAAAACTTAGTAACAGACCCCATGTCTATCCACATCTATCCTAACTGAGGGCTTCACCCTGCAACTCCCAGAGTATAAATCTAACCAAATCAGACTGAATGTTAAAAACAACAAAACTGGTGATTTTTAACCCGCTGAGTCCCATCGATGTACGGTGTACGTCGCTACTTTTTTCCACGGACTGACCCAACGACGTACATCGTACGTCACGCAATTGCAAGGCCCATTATGTGCACATTTTTCAACATTCGTGGGTGATTTTTGGTAGGCACATGTGGGAGACCTTCCTCTGGGATACTGCCTGGCCCCTTCTAACCCCCCTCCCCCCCACACTGGGCAATTCACCTGTTAGCAGCAACCTAGCCAGTAAAGGTATGTTGCCCCACGGTCTCTCTAATGACGAAATTCACGGTGAAAGTGATTCCTGAGGTGAAGGACAAAGAAACAAAGAAGCTAGAGGTAGAAACAAACAGAAGTGATGAGGTGGTAATGTCATAAAGGAAGGTGCCATATACTGGGGTTTTGGGTAAGTGAACAATGCTTATAAACGCCTATATTATTCTGTGAAAACCATTATAGACTTTTACTACACATAAATTCATGCCAAATAAATGAAATAAATACGTAATTTAAAGTGGCTTGAATTAGTCAACCTTTCCATAGTTCTTTTTCTTAGCCAGGTACCCTGAAAAAGAAGGAAAACATAAGGTTGAGTGACACCTGACTCAACATTTTTTTACCTCAGGATCGCGATTTCACTATGAATTTTCGATGTTTCTCACCAAAAGCGAAGGTTTCAGCCAAAAAATAAAAAGTCGAAAATCGGTCGGGATCTGGGGGTAGGCTGGGTAAAAAACCGGTCGGGACTCAGCGGGTTAAGCACTGATCTACCCTTATCTATGCAAACCACACCTAACCTAACCTAACCAAACCTCATGCAGCTTAACTAACACACTGCCTTTATTACTAAATTCAGGAGGATGTGGAATAGGAAAATGCTGCTGCTAATGGTGAGAGGAACCCAGGGAAAACACATCAAAACTGTGATCCCCATGTTTGCCAGCAAGTAAAAACAAATGGGCACGCAAACATAATTTATGGGTGTTAATTTATAAAGCCACTCACAGAGTACAGTATATTGATAAATTTTCCTTCCAGAAAAAAGTATTCAGCAAATTATTTTCCTTCTGCGGCATTTCCTCCATAAATTGATCCGAAATTATTAATAAAACTGAGGTCAGTTAGGTGTCACTAGCAATAGAAACTGTCAAAATAAATACAAAGAATGACTGCTAGATATAACAGTGCGAGGAGTTGCAATCAGGAGACGAAGGCTGATGCATACAATGATACGGGCATGTTGGAGCTGTCATAAAGAATTATAGTACCTATGGTATCTATCTGTCTTGACCCGTAATCACTCGGCTTGTCCGAGATTCCGAAGAGGCCTATTTTGTGTCATGGACAAGACAGTGTTAAGCCTATGAGGCTGGCTGCCCATGACATCTCAAATTGAGATGTGCTGTTACTGTGTGAGGTGCAATCATGCAGCTCCTGTCTCTACCATAGAAAGACCCCCATTGTCCGGAATCCCGGACATGTCTGGAGCATAGAAAAAACCCTTCATTTTGCAACATCATCCACTCACTTGATGTAGTGCTGCTTACTTCTTCCTTAGCCTTTATCATTCTTTTTCTGTACCTGTCCTTGTCTCTTCCTGTTTCTCCCATGTTTCCTGTCACTTCTTATTTCTTTTCTTTCTTTACAGGTGGCTTTACATTGAGTGACAAGCCAAATGGTTTCCTGGAAGCCAAGAAACCATTTACAACGCTGGTTGGTAACCATATAACTAAACCATACATGCTCCCTACATCTCAACAAGTGGGTTGGTGGAGGGTTAGTGCCCCTCCCTGTAAAACAAATAACTCAAAGTCAAATGGCCACCCCTTACGGGATTATGGCGTCTGGCAATAGATAGATGGATTTTGCAAAATTGCAAAAAGCAACCTATGTGGGATGTATGAACTCCACGCGTGCCAAGTTTCAGTGGCATACCTCAAGAGTGGGGCTGGCTGTGATCCTTAAAAGATAAAAGTCATGTTTTCTCCCATTTTTTGACACCTTTTTTTTTTTTTTTTTTCCTTCTATGCTAGTTTCATTTCGAAATGTAAGTAACACATAATTTACTTTAGAAATGCATGTATTTCAAGTAAAAAAATATAGGAATAAAATTTGTGCCTTTTATATATACATATTTTAACCTCCAAAGGAATGTCCGGAATCCCGGACATGTCTGAGGTTAAAGTACGAATCCAAAAGCCTGGTGATTGGGGGGGGGAAGGTTAAAGCACGAATTCAAAAGCCTGGTGATTGAAAAAAAAAGAAAAAAGTATCAACAACGAAAATGAAAAAAACTATCAAGAAAAACATATCGAAACATACACAAGAGTGGACTTGTGAATATCTTTCTACATGCTCTGGTAGTGGTGATGAGATCTGCCTTCATGTAGTGGCACCAACACAGCCAGGCAGCTCCCCTGCCTGGATATGTAAATGTTCCTCAGCTCCTTCCCTATCCTCTGCAGGAAGAATGGTTGGCAGCAGGAGAAGGCAACTTATATCTGTCTGAAGTCCATCGGGTTCACATTATGATGAGCCTGGGGCCACAACCCTCCATTACATAAGATACCCTGCCACCTCTAGCAACTGCCTTCCACGGGCACCTGCAGACCACCATCCTCCCATCATTGGGTAGGGGATCGACAGACGTTTGAATACCGGAGCAGCTTCACCACCTGGTCATATCGGTGCCACCACGTAAATGCGTCCTTCACCAGTACCATAGTTATCATGTAAAACAAGAATTTTTGATTCTCTGGTACAGCCTCCCTACATACACTATGTCATTACTCCACCCATCACATTTTTATACATTTTCTTACTACCTCTACTTAATCTTTCAAACATATAAATAAAATAACAATACTCACTTTCAAAATTTAAGCCGTCGGTGTTCAGAAAACTCAAAAATGATTTTACACGAACGGGTGTCCTTATTACGCCATTACACGTTGCTTGGTGCTTACGTGTTTAAAATTATTTTTTAGTTTTTCTTATAAAAGATATACTTAAAATGATTATTATTAATTATTATAACAAACGGGTCAGTAGATATTTACATGTGCTTTAATTACTTTATTTACACGTTATTTGATCATACGTTTTGTAATACGGGTTTAAAGGACTTCACCGTTAGACAAACCGCAAATGTAGAGTAATTATTTGATGTTATTTATTACACAGATTTAATTTTAACACGTTTATGGTTTTATAGAGTACAAATTAATTTTCGTAGTGAATTCATGATAAAACTGAAGGAGAATGCCCCTTCCTCTCTTCCCTCCGTTCCTTCTTTCTTTCCTTCCGTATTTCTACTTCCTCTCTTTCTCCCTTCCCCCTACCAACCAAGCTTACCACCACCTTCTTTCTTGGTGATGAGTCAGATACCAGTGAATGCAGTGTGTGTGTGTGTGTGTGTGTGTGGAGGAGGGGAGGTTAATGTATATATCAGTCATAACAGCTCGATAAGGATCAGCTACACCAACTGACAGGAGACTCACGTTAATCGCCGGAGAACTGAATGCAGTACATGCAAAGTTAGGGCCGTTAGGCAGCAACACCTCCAGGGAAGCCAGCCCTAATCGAGTTACCCTATATTCTCACCTCACAAGCATACATACCGTATTCAAGCTACTCAGTCAGTCACAACCAACTTACATACTGGGAAATTGGCTATATTACATCCGCATCACCAAGGTAGGCGGTGGTAACCATCATCCACTTACTTGATGTAGTGCTGCCTACTTCTTCCTTAGCCTTTATCATTCTTTTTCTGTGCCTGCCCTCCTCTCTTCCTATTTCTCCCAGCTTTCCTGTCACTTCTTACTTATTTTCTTTCCTTTACAGGTGGCTTTACATTGAGTGACAAGCCAAATGGTTTCCTGTAAGCCAAGAAACTATTTACAACGCTGGGTGGTAACCATATAACCAAACCATACGTGCTCCCTACGTGTCAACAAGTGGGTTGGTGGAGGGTTAGTGCCCCTCCCCGTAAAATAAATAACTCAAAGTCAAATGGCCACCCCTTACGGGGTTATGGTGTCTGGCAATAGATAGATAGATAGATCACCAATGATTCAGGACCGAATTATGACAGTGACACTGTCGACACACTCACCTCAAACCATTTCAGATTATAATACAGACAGAAATACAGATCAGTGCAACATCCAGGAGAATTATCAGACCAAGAAAATACACCACCATACCTGCCAAACTGAAAGGTATCATAAGGAACAAACTGGAACGCTGGTAGGCCTATGAATTACACACCTACATCAACCAACGAGTCCAACGAGGACCTTCAGAGAAGTCAGCAGAAAGCCATTCTGAGCTGGTACATTAGTGACAAGGTAGTCAGAACAAGGATCAACAGAAGGCATTAAGAAAAAAAAAAAAGAAGATGAAATGGGAAAATTATCCGAGTCCTAAAAAAAAAACTTTCTATCTTTAAGAGAATGTTAAAGCGTGTAATAGAACAAGTCAAGCTTAAGTCTGGGAAGAATGCGTTTTTTTTTTTTTTTTTTTTTTTAAAACGTTGAGGGAGAGAGTAACACGAGGCATTGGTGAGCGATCGGGATGGGGAAGACTTGCTGATCATGGAGAAGGGTGGCCAGATAAAGGAAGAGAAGAAAAGAAGGAAACAGAAGAGGGGTGAAGGAGAAGCTCAGAAAGGACTGGAGGAAGAGTAGGAGGGAGGGGAGTGTACAAAGGATGTAATGATGATAATCTGTTGCGTTAATTCAGCATTAAGGGAAGAGATGGCAATTTTACGCCACACGAAATTACTATAGTCTGCCCTTTTACGTATCGTTTTCTGTAACACCAGAACTGCAGATCTCATGATTTTCTGTACAAACGTTGATCTTGTGTTGAGACTGTATCTTTGGAGTTAAATCTTTGGAAGTGGAGGGAACAGGAACAGTTTGCGGTATTAAATTTTAGTGACTGATGTGTATGTGACGGCGTACATGCATAAAATTAAAGAACAATAAGGGTATTCAGTGATTAAGAAGTACATGCTGGGTGTGTGACAGCAATCTGGTCTCAGCAGTATGAAGCTCTATACTCACACCATGGGATTTATCCTGCCCTGATTTGGTGTCAGTAATACAAGAAATAATTTGAACTCCATGAATGAGTGATTATAAAGGTGAGTATGACTGTTGTGCAAGCAACCTTCTTTAGTAGTCATTTAAATAGGTTTGCAGTTAATAATTACTATGTATTTAACCAGCTCTGTTTTGACAAGGTGTACAAATTAGGCATAATTAATAAGCATCATCTAAGTCCTGATGGAAATAGATGAATATGTTAGTCGTGGATGCTGCCGTCTGTTGTCTGTATAATAGCTATGTATTCCCCCCATCTTGGGATTTAATCAGTCCTAATTTGGTGCAAGGAATACAAGAGATCATACACCATGCAAGAGTCATTATTTATGAGGTATGATAGTAGTGGATGCTGCTTTCTTATACTGTCCTTGAATCAACTTTATATCTTACAGCTACTTATCTAACAGCCAGCACTCACAGTTAACAACTGTAAGGTTGGCAGTTTGAGCCAGCACCAGGGTAGCGTATTTCTTGTGAGGGACATAGTGGTCTCTCCAAGGATCTCTCCTTGCTCTACAGAGTTATATAGTTCGTTGATCCTAGCTTGGAGGATTCATCCCTTTATCCAACAGCTGTAGCTATTATAACATAAGCAGTACAAAACTGTACACAAATTTGATTGCTAGAAGTAATACAAGAGACCATACAGACTTCATGAATAAGTGATTATAGTGGTACATTTATAATACCTGATGCTGCCTTCACCCATTTGTCTTTATTATACCAGTTCTGCATTCACTTCTTGGGAACTGACCAGCCATATTTTGGGATAATATTTACCATACCAGAAGATCAGATTCCTAAGAAATAGCTAATAACAGGAATCAGTGCATTGCACCATGAGTTAGATTTAGCAGAAGCCGCTACAGGATTTCATTGGTTTTTAAGAGCTGTATATTCACACCGGTATTGCAACATTTGGAGGATTTTTTTTTCCCCTTCATTTCACACATGTTGAAATGTTATGATATGCATTCCCTGTCAGCAAGTGACATGTTGAAATTTTATGATATGCATTCCCTGTCAGCAAGTGGGTTGGCAGAGTGTTAATGCCCCTCCCCATAAAACAACTACAGTAACTCAAAGTCAAATGGCCACCCTTTATGGGACTTTGGCATCTGGTCATAGATAGAGATAGATTTTATTTTCTCCAACAATTTTTTACATATTTTGTTCGGTTTGTGGGCTTTTGATGCAAAAGACTCCCAGCCCTTCAGGGGGATGAAGTCAGATATGGATCAAAATAATCAAAATACATCAGTCACTGGCTGGGAGAAGGAGGATGAGATCAGTGGGAGGGAAGTAGCCAAAGCAATGAAAAAAGTTAAAATGGGGAAAGCTCCGGAATTGATGGAATATGTGGTGAAATGCTGAAGTACTGGGGAGAGATAGTACTGTACTAGAATGGATGTGGAAGATGTGCAGATTGGCCTGGGAGGGAGGAGTTAGAGTCCCAGAGAATTGGAAGTCAGATACAGTATACAGTAGTTATTCCCTTGTAGAAAGGAAAGTGGGAAAAAGAAGTTTGTAGTAATCATAGGGGCATTAGTCTTCTTAGTGTAATAGGAAAAGTACTGTATATGGTTGGATGCTCATTGACAGAGGTATGGAAATCGTTGTATTTCATTTGTAAAGGCCCTAAGATGCCTGCATGCATCAGCCTTAGTCACCTAATGGTGGCTTTCCATGCTGCTCAATTGCTGGCAGCCTCCCTGTTCAGTCCCTTATCTTTCAAGTCACTCTCAGAGACCTCGTCCCAGGTCTTTTACGGTCTGCCTCTTGCAGCCCCTCCCTCAGCGTTCACACTTCTTTCTTTCTGCACCCTCTTGTTATCCTCCATTCTCTCTACTTGCTCAAACCATCACAGTCTACCTCTCCTCATCACAGCACCATTACATTCCAGTTCTGTTCTTCCTCTCAACTCTTTCAATGTAAACCTAGCTCCTCCAGGCCTCGCATTCAAGGATGTGTGACACATTCACCTAATCATTATATTTTTTATATGGTTAAGCCTACAAATATCCTCTTGCATTATTGCCTAGGTCTCACTGTCATACACTATTACACTCCTGACACTTCCCACATACCCGGTACCTTACAAAGATCCTTTAGCACAGAGGGAGAGTCCTCTCAGTGTCAGGAGATGCAACAGCTCCCTAAAATTCTTCCAGCCACTCCTCACTCTAGCCACAGAGCTAGCTCCTGCCCCACCTCTACCACATAACATGCCTCTCAAGCAACAGAACTCTTCCACACACTCAAGAGACTCACCAGCGAGATTAAACCTTTCATGCCTGACAATCTCCACCTGCTATCCCCAGCACACCACGCACATGAAATCAGCATTATCTTGCAGTCTACCTTTAATACCACTGCATCTGTTATGCACCTTCTTATCACAAACACCGCAACAAAATGGAATTACTTCCCATGCTGTTGTGGCAAACTGCATATGGCCACTCTCCCTCTTCTTTGACAGTATTGTCACCATCACCTTAGTTTTATCTGCATTTATTCTCAAGCCCCTGTGCCCCATACCATCTCTCCACCTCCTAAACCTTTCCTCTGCCTTCCTGTCATTCATCGCAGTCAATGCCAGAGCATCAGCATACAACAACTCCCACGGGAATCCTTCCCTGAAGTCACAGAGAAATGAGTTGGAGAAGAACAGGGATGTTTTAGGAAAGGAAGAGGTTGTGTGGTGATGACTATCATTCACTCCCTTGATGTAGACTAGTGCTGCCTACTTCTTCACCTTTATCATTCTTTTTCTGTGTCTGCCCTATTCTCTTCCTTTTTTTCCTATCTTTCCTGTCACTCGGTTGCTTCACATTGAGTGACAAGCCTAATGGTTTCCTATAAGCCAGGAAACCATGTACAACGCTGGGTGAACCAACCCACGCATGTTCCCCATGTATCAACAAGTGGGTTGGCAGAGGGTTAGTGTCCTTCCCTGTAAAACAACTAGGCCCAACACAAAGACACATGGCCACCCCTTTAGGATTATGGTGTCTGGCTATAGATAGGTAGAAGAGGTTGTGTAGATCAGATACCGGTATTCATCCTAAGGTATTTAGTGGAAAAGTTTCTAGAGAAAGGAAAGAAGTTGCATGTGGTCCCATGGATTTGGAGAAAGCATATGACAGTGTGGATAAACAAGGAATGTGGAAAATACTAAGAATACCGTAGCTATATGGAGCAAATGGGAAGCTGTTGAATGCCGTGAAGAGTACCGGGTACATATACAGGTGCTAGGGTTGCAGTGCATGTAGATGGTGAATTGAGTGAATTTTTCAGTCCAAATGTTGGATTGAAACAGGTATGTGTCATGTCTCCATGGTTGTTCAATCTATATATGGGTGGAGTTATAAAAGAGATACAAGGTAGGCCAGGTGGATGTTGGATCGGCCCTAATGAGACAGAGCAGCATTTGGAAACTTCCTGTTTTGTTGATTGCAGATGATACTGTACCTGTACTGTTAAGTAAAGACAAAGGGGAACTGCAAGGCTTGGTGAATGAGTTTGGGGAGAATGTAAGAAAGGGAATCTAAAAGTGAATGTATGGAAGAGGTAAGTTGTTGTCTTTTAGAGAAATGAGGTTACCGTATGCACCGTATATGGTAGGTCGTGTTGACCAACATCCACTTATTTGATATAATGTTGCCAACTTCTTCCTTCACCTTTATCATTCTTCTGCTGTCTGCCCTCCTCTCCTCCTATTTCTCCCATCTTTCCTGTCACTTTTTATTACACTTCTCTCTTTTTCAGATGGCTTTACATTGAGTGACAAGCCTAATGGTTTCTTGTAAGCCACGAAACTGTTTACAACACTGGGTGGTAACCATATAACCAACCCATATGTGTTCCCTTTGTGTCAGCAAATGGGTTGGTGGAGGGTTAATACCCTTCCCTGTAAAACAACTAAAAGTCAAATGGCCACCCCATACAGAGTTATGGTGTCTGGCTATAGATAAGTAGATAGATAGACATATAGAACCTTATCAGTAGTGTGCAATTCACATGTGACAAAATTTAACCTAACCATGAAAACAGCATTAGGTAGCTAGTCCCAGGAACTTTGGTGTCAGCTTTGGTAGCTATTTTATTAAGTTAGCTGTCTGTATGTTCTGAAGGTTAGAGTACATCCAAGTTTTAAAACTGTATAACATGCAGTTGAAAGCCCATTTTCTTCCTAGTTCAGCATCCTGTAGAGCATAAAAGAGACTTTTATTTTAGGATATGAACATTTTTAAAATGCATACTCAGTTCCAAGCCCTGATTTCTGATATGCAGGTGCTGGGTAAGTGTGATGTTATCATTACCTACTGGAAGTGGCTGAGAAGTGACATCATTACTAGCTATGAAGTTGTATCACTGTTGTCAGGTTATAAAGAAAATGTGATTTTGTGATGAAAATATATACACTTTTGGTCTCTTCAGCTACTCCAGCTAGTTACATCGACTTAAGAAATACACTATGGTAGTATTTACAGTAGTGCGGTATTTTATCTATCAATCTCTGTCTATTGCCAGACACCATAATCCCGTAAGGGGTGGCCATTTGACTTTGAGTTATTTATTTTTATGGGAAGGGGCACTAACCCTCCACCAACCCATTTGTTGACACGTAGGGAGCACGTATGGTTTGGTTATATGGTTACCACCCAGAGTTGTAAATGGTTTCTTGGCTTACAGGAAACCATTTGGCTTGTCACTCAATGTAAAGCCTCCTGTAAAGGAAAGAAAATCAGTAAGAAGTGACAGGAAGGATGGGAGAAATAGGAAGAGAGGAGGGCAGGCACAGAAAAAGAATGATAAAGGCTAAGGAAGATGTAGGCAGCACTACACCAAGTGAGTGGATGATGGTCGCCACCACCTACAACTTATTTTATCTTCTGTCATATCTAAAATATATTCCACTTACCCTATTTATATGTGTCAAGTGAATTGCACACTGGTGCAGCTAAATATTTATCATAAACTTTTCAACATCTGTGAATGGGAGCTTTCCTTGATTTCATCCACAGCTTCCTCAGTTCAGTGTGACCAGTAGCCTGCAGTTCACTCTGTTCATGTTTCAGGTGAAGCTGGGATCACAACAGTTAGCATGTATATTCAAACTGGTTTTCAGTATGATTGATATGACCTAAAAGAATGGCTATAGTGATACTGGTTTATATGGTTCATAAAGTACCAGTATAGGCTTGTAGTTTATTCAGAATCGTCCAACTGACTTATTTCTTTCCACAGAAATTAGGTTAGCTGTGCAGGAAAGTTTATCATAGTCCATTTTAACACTTATATTTCTGATTATTAGGATTAGGTAAACTAGCTTATGCAGGAATATGTATCAGTCCATTTTAATGCTTGTTTTTCTGACTACTGAAATTTCGTTAGCAGTGCGGGAAAATGTATCATAGTTCATATTAACACTTGTTTTTCTAATGGTTACCATACACCTTGCAAAAGATACCATAGCCAAATTATTATTGTTTTACACTCTACTTTTTATGATGAGTGAGTTCTTATCCCTTTGGTATGGTGATGTCTTTTATTTTTACTTGCAGGGTTCCTGGCTTTTCCTAGAACCCTTGGGGCCACCCTCCTGTGAAAGATGACCAATGGGTTGCCATTTTACCCATTGTAACAGTGTTCCCTCTTGGGCCATTTCCTATCTCTCTGTCTATCTATCTGTTGCCAGACACCTTAATCCCATAAGGGGTGTCCACAAACAGGATTTAGGCATCTGGCAATAGGTAGATGATAGATAGGAAATGGCCCAAGGGGGAACATTGTTACAATGGGTAAAATGGAAACCCACTGGTCATCTTCCACAGGAAAGTGGCCCCAAGGTTGGCCATTTCCTTAAGGATATAATTTCCTGTAGACCCAAACCCCATAGATCTATTTTCCCACTACCCATCCATCCACCAACCAACCCACATTGCCCAACCACACCCACCAGCCTATGCTCTCCCACCACACTCACCAGCCCAACAGCAACACTACACAATTATCACATGCTGCCATCACAACAACAGACACCATACCTTCAAACAAACAACAAGCAAACACTCTTATCAGTCACTTTGCCCTGCGGGATGGACACTGCGCGCCTCCGACAACCCCGCGGTTAAGGGGTTAACTGAGTTAGACTACTGTAGTTTTATTACATGTAATTATGTTTCAGAAAACATGGAGGGGTGCACAGTTGGGGAGGGATGCACCAGCCTCCCTGACAACAAATGTTCTGCCACGCCAGTCCACAATCCAGTCCATCCCGTGCTTTTTAGGAAACCTTCGGTGAAGAAGAATTTCTTGCAGTTGCAAAGAAGCCGTGAACTGGAGGTGAGAGATTAGAAAGTTTGTTTGCTCGTATTTTTACAGCATATGAATTGATAGGTTAGGTTGATTTGGAATATTGAGGGAAGAGGGAGGGAGACGTTGAGAAGGCTTACAAAAATAAGCGTGGAGGAGAGATTCTCCAGAGGCAGACCGAGGAAGACATAGGACGAGGTCTTGTGTGAAAGAGCTGTGGAATAGAGTACCGAGTAGAGAAGTCTCTCAGGATCGCAGCATTTGAAGAGCTGCCATCAAATGAAAAGACCCACATAGGCTAGCATGGTCAGTCATCTCTACACACACACACACACACACACACACGAAAAAAGTTTGAAAGTGGCGTACGTTAATGTTGATGGATTAATATCGGCAGTGTTAGAAATCAATGATTTCTTGAGGGTACAAGAACCTGATGTTATGTGCTTTGTAGAGACCAAGTTAATGGAGAATATTGATATCCATATTGGAGATGGCAAATGCAAATTGTGGAGAAGAGACAGAAAAGATAAGATGGGAGGAGGAGTGATGATAGCAGTGAAGAATAACTTAAATATAGATTCTGTGGAAATGGGAGAGGGTAGGGCTGAAGTGATAAACATGAAATTAGAAACTGGAGAGAACTGTAAGAGAGATATAGCAGTAGTATATGTTCCACCTAAGACAAGAGCATGGATTGATGATGAATACCAGGAGATGTTGTCAGACATGGTTAGTTATCTACAGAAAGTGATTGAGAAAAGCAGCAATATAATTCTAATGGGTGATTTTAATTGTAAAGAGGTGAACTGGGAGGAATGGGACTCAGGAGGCGGTGAAGATTTGTGGGGCACTATATTGTTAAACATTGTGATGAATAATGTAATGACACAGTGGGTCAAAGAAGAGACACGATTCCGAGGTGATGACACCCCAGCAAGATTAGATTTACTGCTAACCAAAGAACCTGATGTAATTGAATCCTTGAAATATCTGTGTCCTATAGGAAAAAGTGATCACGTGGTCATTGAGTTCCAGATGATAATAGGGAACATGGTGCCAAGAGATGAGCTCCATAGGCAGGGAAGATACAACTTTGGGAAAGCAAACTTTACGGAATTGAGTAAATTTTTTGAAAATGCAGATTGGAGAAAATTCAGAGAAACAAGAGAGATTCAGAGGAAGTGGGATATCTTTCTAGACCTCTATAATTCAGGAGTGGATAAATATGTTCCAAGAGTAAGTGGGAAAGAATACAGGAAAAAGGAGTGGTTTAATAGTAGGTGTATTATAGTGAAAAAAGAGAGGAGCATGGCATGGAACAAATGGAGAAAGAGAGGTAATAACAGAACAAAGGAAGAATATAAAAGAACTAGAAATGAATATACAAGAATTCGTAGGGAGGAAGAAAGGAACTTTGAAAAAGGTATAATCGACAAATGTAAGGATGAACCCAAATTGTTTTATAGATTTGTTAATGGCAAATTGAAACAAAAGGAAGGAATCACCAAACTGAAAGTAGAAGGAGAGGTCTATAATGATGCTGCAATGCAAGCTGAAATAATGAACAAATGCTTCCAGTCAGTTTTTACTAATGAAGGGGAGTTTGTGGAGGGGGAGGGAGTGACTAGGAATGTGGTGATAA
>JAGKTI010012826.1:0-17360 GCA_018397915.1 Birgus latro
GAGAATACACGCCCATGCCATGTCAGCGGCTGGCAATGTAAACACTCGCCATGGGCAACACGTGAAAAATTAAGTACGAAAATAATTATCCATGAAAGTATTCATGCAGGAACCGCCCATTAAGTAAAAATGTAAAATGCAAACGCAAACCTCTTGCACGGATCACCCAGTCGATATGTAAGATTCACCAAAGTTACAGCATCACAGCAGTACATGAGTGGATGGAACTGAAAACACGTCATATTTAAGCAACTGCACCTACCTGCTTTGATTTATGTTTCCTGATGGAAGCTAAGACATTCAACTATCTTGATATCACATATGTACGATGTACTGATGTCCTGTTTGGCATAACTTTGGTAATTACAACCAGACTTCGAGCATACGGCACCACAACCATTTTTAAATTACTAACGACTCAACGAAACAACTGACGCATGCGCACTGAGTGCGAACGCGAACCTTCAGCACAAGAATTGGTTAATTCCTTTAATACAAGTTGTGAATGCCGTAATACGCAAAATAAATCACTGAGGAAATGCGGCTTAACCCTTTGATTGCTGTGGGAGAGTTTAAATGAAGTTGTCTGACGTTATCTGGAATAAAAACAAAAAAGTTCTGATTTTTTGCACAACTTTCATCTATGTAGTTTTCAGCCTATTTCTTTTTTTTTTTTTTTTAATAAATATAAAATCGTCTGACGTTTGCCGGGTAAACTAAAACTTGTATTTCACATTCAATGGCTTAAAACGGCAAGCTAAATTCGGGAGTCCGCGAAACATGACTGGTTACTACTAAAATTTTCACTAACTAACCGCTTGCTACTATCTCTCTTGCAGACCTTTCCTCTAAACGCCTGTCTTGCAAAACTCTCTCTCTCCCAACGGTTTCTTGCAAAGCCTTTGTTTCTCTCTCACAGTTTTCAAAGCTAATTTTCTATCACGCAACATATGTACATCGTATTAGCAGAATCCTATAACTTTTTGGCCTATCCTAAACCTATACAGTATTTCAAGCGTCATATCTTAAGTATCTGGAGATATCGTAACACCTGTTCCTTTGCTTTTTATTCTGCACATTACATCTCACTGTCCACTGCAATACTGCTCATGGAATCTTTGTCTGCAATATTGCATTAGGAGTAGTCGCAACTCCAGGCTCATCTGGATGAGAACCCAGTGCACTGCAGAAGGAAGTTGCCCTCCTTCTGCAGTCCAGTATCCTTTTGAGGAACAGAAAGGGAAGTGAGTGATATTTATAAAACTGAACAGTGGAGTACCGGTACCACCATGGGAAGGCTTCCCCCTCCATCATTACAATTAGTAAAATAAATGAGAATACCGAGTGTAATATATCAAATAAATCCCAATTAAAGAGGTGATACGAATCCTCCTATGCCACTGAGGGTAAAATATCGTCCTTATGAAAGTCATAGAAGCAGGAAAGCAGCTCTTCAACCTTGACAAAAGTCCATGGAAGCTGCACTCTTAATAAACAAATTTCAATAGTTCAAGTAGTAGGTGAGGCATAACCTTCACATAGAGTATGTGTGAATGTACAGTATAAACTGGCACAGATTTATTCTGATGCCTGAGGAGGAGGACTTCTGAGAATAAAGATGCTGAGAGATGAGAGGGCCACTGCCAAAAGAAGTGGCCTGGTACACCTGCTTGTATATAATTTTACTGTAGATGACAAAAAGAAGCAGGACATGAAAAGCAAATTCATTACTTCACATATGGAACAATGGCATCATCATACTGGTGTTCATTTTAAAAGATGAGCTTGCTACATCTGATCAACTTAAATTTTCTTATGTGTTATCCTGTACTCTGCATTTTCGCTTTGCCTGGTTTTTAAATAACTGCATTTTCAATGTAAAACTATTTTGAGTAACTGTAGGTTTAACTTTGCATTTCTTCTGGACTGTCTGAACTGTAGGATGGGGGGATGATTACACAGGACATCCCCCCAACCCTACTGCAAAGAGGGGGGGGGGGAGATATTCCCCTATCTTCCCCATGATCTACACCCGTAACAGTATAGTATATGCATGGGAGGTGGAATCAGGATTCCTAGGCTTAAATGGTAAATGAATGAGAGTGTGACCCACTTAATTAGGCAAACTTTTGCTAGTTCTTCTATCATCTTGTTTCTTGCTTTCTGAACCGGGTGAACCCTACCTCACCCCATCCTTATGAAAAAGGAATGTGGATGAAGGTGATGAGGATAAAATATAAAAATAATCAGACTGTTCTATCCATCTATCTATCTACTGCCAGACGCCTTAATCCCATAAGGGGTGGCCACAAACAAATCGCCCCCATGTCACCCTGTCCTCTGACATTTCACTGCCCTGCTCCCAGCTCACACCCCCCTCTCTCATATACCTCTCCACTCCATCAGACTGTTGAGGGTATCTAATTTACATTCAAATATTTCATCATCTTATCCCAGTTTCCCAAAATCATAAATTAGGTGGGTAGGTTTAAAAAACGGAGAAACAATAACACAAATATAAGAAACCTCATATTCAGAGCACCTATACTGTAGTTCAATCAACTTAACTTGGCAGAGGTTTTTGTCCATTTGCAGTTTAATGGCTTTTGCACACTATTCTTGAGTTTTGATGGCAGAATGAGACAAAGTTATGGCACTGCATCCTGTCCATCACACTTTTTCATGACTATCATCATATTCTAGTATTAGTCTACTGTTACAACTCAGCATTCAGGTTTGTAATGCAAGATGCAGGCTTATTACTGTATATCGAACAATTACAGGTGTATAACAAATAACTAAACAATTATCAGCTTACCTAAACCTTCATGCACTTAGTCTTAATACTATAACTGTTAGCAATTTATCTTGAATACTGCACCTAAGTTCTCTCTTTTATGCTACATGACTTTTTAATACTGAGCGCATAAAAAGCACGCATGAAATGCATAAACATATCACATACACAAATAAACTGGTAAGGAAGAGGTGTCTGATGCCTCCTTAAATGAGAGAAATAAATGCCATCATCCTGAAAACTCCAACATTGATGGCCATGACAGAATTACCTCTACGCTACTTCATCATTAAATCACTAACATCTATCATACAAATGGGTCAGCCTCCTATTTTCTCAATGTTTGAAAGAGATATGTACGATTCACATACAAACCTCCTACTTTTCCCTACTGTAATTCAAAGCTATAGGTATGAGTCACATGTAACCTCCTATTTTCTCAATGTTTCAAAGGGATAAGTAGGATTCACATAGCAACCTACCTCACTGTTTCAAAGGTCTGGGTTGAATTCACAGATGAACCTCCTATTTTCTCACTGTTTCAAAGATTTAGGTAGAATTTACTTATGAGGCTACATACAATATTATGAGCAGCAAACAACTAAATCCTCAGAAATATAAGTCATACATTCATTAACACACCAATCAGGGTCTCTGTCTATCTATATACCTAGGCTGCTTCCCCCAAGAAAAGGGAGGTAGCCGAGACAGGTCAACACACTACCAATTAATTCATCCACTCATACACATTCATTCGCATCTTAGCCCTAAAGGGGAGAAGGGACAGATCCTCACCGTACCACACCGCACGTGGGTCAACTACGCAGTGCAGTCTGTGACATCCGCAGCAGGGCCCAACAGCAAAGCTGGTTTACCCCTGCCACATCATAATGGATCTAGCCCCTTATCTGCACCTGACCTGATCAGCTGATCAGACAAAATGCAGGAGAATATCCCCTCAGGGCTGCGTCATCATTTATTCATTCACAATTTCTCTCCATTCATTTCTATCACGCACAGCCACTCTTCCTTGCTCAACAGACAACCCTCTCGCATCCAACGCTCTCTTCACACTGTCCATCCATCCTATTCGTGGTCTTCCTCTCAGCCTTACACCTCTCACATCAGATCTAGTTATCTTTTTCACCAATCGCTCATTATCCATTCTCTCCATATGCCCAAACCATCGCAACACCCTCTGTTCAACTCGATCAGCCATCTCCCGAACAATTCCAGTTCTCCTTCGCACTTCTTCATTTCTCACTCGATCCATATGCGTCACTCCACGAATACTTCTCAGACACCTCATCTCCATTACATTCAGACTTTTCCTCTCTGCTACACCCATATTCCATGTTTCAGCCCCATATAATGCAGTCGGTACCACAACACCCTCATACAGCCTTCTCTTTACATCCATTCTGAGTGAACGACATCCAAACACTTTTTTCATTCCTCCCAGCACCTTTCCAACTTCATTCATTCTAAACTTCACTTCTGCATCTATTCTTCCATCCGCAGCAACATGTGACCCTAAATACTTAAAACACTCAACCTCCTCAAGCAACTCACCATTCAAAACTATATTCATCCTCCTACCATCTACTAACCTTGTACACTTCATCACTTTACTCTTATTCTCTTTTATTTTCAGTTTCGTCCTTTCACACACCCTTCCAAACTCCTCTACCAACTGTCTCAATCTCTCCTCTGAATCAGCCACCAGTGCAGTATCATCCGCAAACAGCAGCTGCTTCAGATTCCACTCTCTACCATCATTCACCAGACTCAGTCCTCCACCTAACACTCTTGCATTCACCTCCCTTACAACACCATCCATATAAATATTAAACAACCAAGGCGACATCACACATCCTTGCCGCAGCCCCACTCTCACGGGAAACCAATCACTCACAGTATTTCCCACTCTTACACACGCTCTGCTATTTACATAAAAACTTTTCACTCCTTTTAGTAACCTGCCATCAAGCCCATTCAATCTTAAAACATTCCACAAAGCCTCCCTATCAATTCTATCATATGCTTTCTCTAAATCCATGAATGCCCAAAACACATCCTTACCTTTCGCTAAATACTTTTCACACACCTGTCTCACAGCAAACACCTGATCCACACATCCCCTCCCTCTCCTAAAGCCACACTGCTCATCACCAATCACTCCCTCTGTACCCTCTCTAACTCTCTTAATTAACACTCTACCATACACCTTACCTACCACACTCAACAGACTTATACCTCTAAAGCTAGTACATTCATAATTATCACCCTTACCTTTATACAATGGGACCACATAAGCACTTGCCCAGTCAATTGGCACCATACCTTGCAATCAGGCATGCTTGCAAAATTATTGGCTTTATCTCACCAGCTGTACAATTTACATGTAGGTTCATTTGTCACTTGCATGGCACAACCAGGGTAAAAACTTTGCCGACTAAAGTACTGTATTCCACTGCATTTACTTCACATTCAGGGCTTGTTTATCACTGTCCTCCCTTACACACTGGTCATAAAAGTAACCTTTATGAGCAGCATGACATACCAAGCTTTTCTCAGTTTATGAATATTGGCCAGAAGAGGAAAGTGAGAAAAAGAAGAGATGAAATATGAGGGAAACTTTTGTCTCAGACTGTACGTCAATTTAAATCTGCAAAAGAACAATAGAAACAAACTACAAACTATAATTAACAGTTTGTTTCACTCAAGCCTCCTTTATACAACACTACAATACATGACACACACCTTAATATTAAACACAGCCATCATCTCTAATAACACCAATATAATATAGTACTAACCTAGCTTTAATATATACCAGTATGTACACTAAAATATGACTTGTGTTAGAAAAATAACCACAAACTTAACTGATATACTGTATACAAGTGTATATCTGAACCTTACTATAACACCTTATTGTGTATAGTGTATTTCTGCTACCACCAAATGATTTTATTTAGCTTACAAGAGTTCCTTTGTAGTGGAGAAAATAATGTAAATTATAACTAATGTATTTAATATGAAAAGGTCCTCCTAAGCTGGATAAATGGTCTGGAGAGAGCAAGAATACTACATCATTACGAAGGAATCATGACATTGGAGGCGTTAACAGTTGTTCAGTACTATTTACTCTTTTGTTATATTCTGGGATGATATTCTTTACATAAAACGTAACAATATACTGCTAACAAAAAACTGGAGGACTATCTATATCATTACTGATCTCCTCTATCTTTTCATTCTGAAACTCACAGAATCACATTTGGAAATACAGCTGTTTGTCCTTTATCAGCAGATATACATTTTGTATGGAAATGTTCCATCCTGGCATGGGTCAGCTTTTCATCTGATGACTACTCTCCAAAATGCACAGTCTCCTGCAGCATTCTGTCAAGTCCACTAACCCTGGGGCTCCTTCTCATGACCTCATCTCACATTATGCTGTAGTTGTAGCCCCAGGCTAATCCAGACATGAACCCAGTTGACTGCAACCTGAAGCTGTCCTGCAGCAGTCCACCATCCTCCTTTGGGGGGTTATGGAGATAGCTGAGGGACAGTTTTATAACCAGGAAACACAGCTACTTGGTTATATCGGTGCCACCATGGTAAGGTGTTCATCTCCAGCACCTCTCACGTTAGGTAGTACAGTAATCATAAATTACTTTCTATTCCAACTATCATTTAAGTACAGTAATAAAGAATCAGCCTGAATTTTAACAACTCAGAATAACCAGATATACTGAAACATAAGGATAAAATCCCTCAGCTTCAACAAACACCTAAACCAGCAATGTACATTTTTGCTTTATCCTGCACTCACAAATATTACCCGCTGCAAAAAGTATACTGGTGATAAAATTTCTGCAGAAAAGACATTAAAATCAAATAAATATGAAGCTTTATATTTTTCCCAGTAATATGTGATGATCTGAAGTTTGGCTACTGTAGTTAAGAACACCCAAAGCAGGTAACTAAAATTCTGTTACCTTAATTTGACCCAATTTCCATATATTTTTACCTTATTTCACATGGCTCTATATCCTCTCTATGGGATTTCCTCATGACTAGCATCATACTCTAGTATTACTGTAATCAGTTGTTACAGCTTGGCATTCAAAATGAGGAGAATGCAATTTTAGGACACACTGAAGTAAAAAGAGTATAGTCAACATCCTTGGTGACAGTACATGGTCAATTAATCTCCAGCTGCCTCTTGGTCATTCAGGTACTACTGTACCATGAGAGTAAAATGTGACTACAAGCTTGGTAATTAGTCACACGATCACCATCCTTAGGAAGGAGACATTCAGCAGCAAGTACAATCACTCAATGATCTTTCTTCTAAGTGATTGTACATAGAACTAAAGTCCCGGCTGAGATTCTCACATTGTTTCAAATCTTATTACACATCTCAAATTCCTTCCTTTCTTCCCAACAGCTTCAAGCAACTGCTGGGAAGCGATCAGCTGGATTTGGCATTTGGTTTAGCTTCCAGTCAACAGAAACCATCAGCTGTACCATGACCAAATCCAATATGGGGATACCTTAAGTAGAAACATGTGTACTTTTTGATCAGATTAGATTAGATTTCAGTCATATAACGCCACCAGGGGAATATGTCACTTACTTACCCTTGAATGTACTACACTACGAATTTTAGGTTATTTAGCTATGCAAGGTATAATTCATTCCATAACTCAGATATTTTTTCAGCAAAGTATTGTGTGCTATACGTTACTCTTTTTTACTCTAACTTGGACTAAAATTACCTTCCCACCTTGAATACTGAATTGCACAACAAATTAATACTAAAATGTGATGCTGGTCACAAAGAAGTACTATAGAAAGGAAGTAGGGCCTTAGTACTGTCTTTTTCTGCCACTGAGCTAGGTGCTATATGCTGTAAAAGGAAGAAAATCTGTACTAAGTTGGAGTAAAAACAGTATTGCTCAATTTTATGCTTATATAAATAACATGCTTACTAACAGAGTCCAATCTGTCTGCACATCCATATGGTTTTGTGTTTTGAGTTGGTGTTGCAGGGGTGGTATGGAATGAGATTGGAGAAAACTGGGTATGTATACAGAGAACATGACAGACAGAAGACAGTGGAGGAGATACACAAGAGTGGTTGGAGGATGTGGCAGACAGAAGACAATATGGAGACACAGTACACAAGAGTGATTGGAGGGCACGGTGGACAGAAGACAAAGGAGATACACAAAAGCAGTTGAAAGACACAGCATTCAGAAGGCTGTGGAGGAGATACACATGAGAGGGAATAAGGTTAGTGAAAGTCACAGCACTGCATTTTAACCAAGGCTGTGTTCTCTACCTATGTTCATATTATGCAATGTGGTGAAGAGGGTCCATCTTATCTGAGTTATAAACATATGCAGCTGCAGCAGCCGTGGCTCAGTGGGTCAGAGCGCTCCGCTCTGGCCGTAGGGTCGGAGGATTGAATCCACCCAAGGGTCATTGGTAGACATCAGGAAGGGCATCCGGTTATAAAATGCTACACGCTCCAATCCAAAAAGGCCGACGCATGCAAGCATGTTGCAGCCTTCAAAAACGAAACGAAACGAAACGAGAATATAAAATAATCAGTCAGAGCATTCCATTTAAACCAAGACTGTAATCTCTCTCATGGAATCCAAATTGTGTAGATGTCCCCCACTCTGTTACTGTATTTCAACCAAAGCTAATGCACGCAGCAGCAGAAAATTATCCCTCATCATCAAAAATAACAAAAAATAATTACGAAATAATAATGAATCAAAGTGTTCCAATTAAACCCAGACTGTATTCTCTAATAGAATCCAAATTATGTAGTGCATCAACCATGTTCTGTGTCAGCTCCAACTTTTCACCACGCCACATGATATGCGTGGGTGGCTGGTCCTCCCCAGCTTCAAATATAAAGTGCGATGCCAGTTGTATTGCCAGCTGTGACCGTACCAGGCCCACCCCACCCACACGGTCAGGCGCCGGGTGGTAGACTCGGCCTGTCTCCACCTGCATGCACAATTCCGATGGTAGGAAGGGATGGGTCATAGTGGCTCCTGCGTTGCCATATGCCAGTTGCTGCTCAGACACTCCAGAAGGTTCATCAACCTAGAAGGAAATAAACATCTTTGTGATTCCTCCTTTTATGCAAATCAACAGTTGTGGTGTGCCATTTTCTTCAGTCAGTTTTTTTGGCAAGTAAATGAACAGAATGATGCTGTGAAATAATGTAATAATGTTGCTTTGATGTCTAATGGTATGCTTGTGAGGTTTGATAGTTTATGCTAATTTAAACCATACAGTGGAGAGTCATAAAGTTGATCATAACTGTTGGGTTTTCTGCAGTTAGTTCACACTTAATGGTTTGAATGTATGTAAACAAAATGCTACTTGATGGGCTACACTCTATGTCACATCAGACTTCATGGTACCTTTTTCTTAGTGATGAATTATGTGTATTACAGCTTAATTTTCTCCTTTAAACTATTCATATTTTTCTAGTGTGCACATTATTCTTTTTCAGAAGAAACAAGAAGATAAAAGGATGTATTATGTTAGATAAACTGCCGAAAATGAAGCATTATTTAAATCCTAAACAAACAGGAATATGGCAATAAGTGAAACAGTTTTAAGACTGACAAGCATCTCCATAACTAAGGGGTTGAAGCACAAAAATACACAGAACATTATAATGAACCAAGTTGCTTGTGTACTGCCACTCAGGTAAAAGTGAGTCTGGTAACTGTTGCCTTAAATGTTGGGTCTGAGTGGCTTAGCCCCGGGTCCCTATGCTGCAGTTTATATGGGGCAAAATGGAACTGGATGACAACAATGATGATGATGAGCAACTTTAAGAGAAGAAAAGATGCTAATACAACTACATATTAATAATGAAACAATTTCAAGTGAAACAACTTTTAAAGAAAGGCTAGCTATACTCTTTGTACTCTAGCTTGGCACAGACTCATCCCTCCGCAGCTTACTTCACATAGCATGACAATACAGTACTGTACTCAACTACTGTTCTGCATCCTTTCCACAGCACTTCTTCTTTTTGACCTGCATCTTATTCTAGTGTTAATCTGTTGTTATAACTCAGCATTCATGGTGGAGAGATGGCAATTTTAGATAGGTTGGAGTAAAAAGGGTATAACTGTACTTTGCCTTTTCTTCTTGCTAATGCTGGACAATTATGGTGATGCTCAAGAGAAACCTAGAGCACCATGATCATTCAACACTATCACAATTAACATTCTGACTGAGAATAAAGATCTTGTTTCATTCCATTTTACAACTGACAATTTTGCTAATCTCAAAGGAACTTGAAACAGCAAAAGGGTGAACCAAATATTCACTATGTGCAATAATTTCTCTGTCACACAGCCTGGTTACTGTAATTACTAGTACTGTACTATTACCAACTAGTACTGTACTATTACCAACCATATTTTTGACTTATTAATGAGGAGGCAGATGAGAGGATGTGGTAGTAGATGAGTGGCTACCATCAACCCTGGGAAGTACAGTAATACCATCAGAGCCACACAATCATCACGTAAATGGAATAAATTTGACATCTCTTCATCTTGAATACTGAGCTGGAGCAAAAGACTAACATTAGAATATGATGCCAGTCATGAAAAAATGCTTTGGAAAGGATGTAGAGCTGTAGCATAATTTTTACAGTAACAGCCACTCAGCTATGTGAATAGTGCTGCAAAAGGACAAATATTTGGGCAAAGTTAAAGTAAAAAGGGTACAGCATGACTCACACTAGAACATGATACTACAGTACTCACAAAGAAATGCTGCAGCAAGGCTACAGAGCTGTAGCATAATATTTTACCACCATTCCAGTACATGACATAAGCTGCATCCATCCATCCATCCATCATCCAATCCTACGTTGCTCCATGAGCAGCGTAGGAGCCCGGGGCTAGGCAAGTGGTCCCGATATTTAAGATGAGAGTGACCAGCCTCACTTATCCCTGAGTGGCATTATGTGAGCAATAACCCCAACCACCCCTTGGATATAAACCTTTATTGGCTCAATCCGATTGGAGCGCCGCAATTACCCACTAAACCACCAGGCGCCATAATTTGGTTATGTGGTTACCACCCAGCGTAGTAAATGGTTTCCTGGTGTACAAGAAACCATTTGGCTTGTCACTCAGTATAGTGTCACCCACAGGCAGAAGGAACAGGAAAGAATGAAGGAACGAAAGATAACAAAGGGGAGTGTAAAGTCACCCGTAGGCAGAAGGACAAGGAAAGAATGAAGTAAAGAAAGACAGAAGAGGATGGAAGGAAAGGAGGGAGTAGAGGAAAGGGCAGACACCCGAAAGCAGCACTACATCGAGTGAGTGGATGGTGAGTGCCCCCCCACCTACCACAATGTTAGCTGCAAAAGGACAAAAATCTGGGCCAAGTTAAGGTAAAAGGGGTACAGATATTTATATCTGCAACCATACACTGAAAGGTTGATGGCTGTGACTAACCAGATGGGTGAAGACGAAGGGTAGGTCATCACAGCGCACGTAATTCCGCTCTCGGCCACAGGGGGAGAGGAACGGGAACTCCAGGTAGCGGTCACTCTCGTTCATACGCAGGCGACTGAAGAAAAACTGCAGGAACTTCTTCTCTGGAACAGCATCAGAAATTAGTGCATTACAACCTCCCAAATCCGAACATCCATAAAAAAAAAAATATAAAATATTTTTCGTGCAGTATAAGGGTACTGATATAATCTGTCTTCATACAATCAATGCATACTGGTATTTGGAAACAAAAGGAGTATTTGTGGACATGTACAGTAAAATCAGATGATATACAGTACAGTGTTACAGTACTAATACAAGCCACTTCACTGCATTTGTTCATGGTTCCATGTGCTATTTTTTATATGATTTTCCCATCTTGTCACTATAATTCAACCTTCCAAAATATTCCATTTGCTGTAAAATCTTAGATTCACACAGTATGGATATGAGAATTTGTACTGTGTGATTATTTGTACACTAATATAATTTTCCTTTAATGTTCAATGATTCAGTAAAGAGTTGTCTGAAGTCACAAGAGAGTGTAGCCTACAATTATTATTGTTAGTAACTTAGTAGGACATGGTACATTTGGGAAATTTACTACAGCACTATACAGGCACTTCCCACTATATCAGGTTTGTGTTCTAAAATATTATACCCTTTTTCTCAACAAATGATGCTGTAAATTGGGGGTACTGGCAAACTGGTTTTATGGAGAGCAATGAAAATTTATCAACCAATTTTTTTTTTCTTATTTACTGCTGACTTAATCGCAAAGTCAAGCAATTCATGACTTGCTGGAGAGACTCCTCATGGCAAAGGAGTTAGGACATCTACATTACACTTACGTATAAGTCCATGGTAGTGAAAAGGTTAAATGAAAAAGATTTTAATAATTTGATGGCAGGATTCCAATCAGTTCAAGAAAACTGCCAGCTTTCAACTTACATAAAATATCCAAGTCCGTTCAGAGCAGTAGAAGCAGTTCAGTAGTAGTAGTAGTGGTGGCTGTCATAGCCCCAGGTTCATCTGTAATGTGAACCTGGTGGCCTGTTGGCTGAAGGTTTCCTCCTCCAGCAATCTGCCATCCTCATTTTAGGGGATAGGGAGGGAGATGACAGACCTTTGTATAAGCAGGCAAATGATCTGCCCTGTTATATGTGATGCCACCATACGAAGGCATCTCTCTCCAGCATCCCATTCCGGGCAACAGGCAAAATACAAAGGAAAGATAAGAATGAACCAACCACTAACAATTTTCTTAAGTTCAGTGTCAAATTCACTAAAGTGACCTCTACCTTTCTATGACAACTGTACACAAACATAGTTATAAACCAGTATGTTCTCTCTGGATCAAATGTAACATGATGCATCTTTAAAAAGCCAAACAGAAGTTACTCTAAACTCCACAAAAAAACACACAAAAGTCATAACATTCCACAACACAGAGGCAGCTACGCAATGTGTGAAGGGTAAAACTATCTCTGCTCTAAAGAGAACACAAGTCAAGAGTGAGAGTAGTGGAAATGAGTCATTTCAGAGGAACATGTGGAGCTACAGGGTGAGACAGACAGACAAACAAGAAAGCAAAACAGCACTGTGGTGCTGATGTGGATGTGATTGAAAGTGTTAAGAAAAAATACTTTGCAATGGTTTGGCTATATGGAGAGGATGGAGAATGAGAGACTGAATAGAAGAGTGCATGTGAATGAGGTGGAGGGGAAGAGAAGGAGGTGTAGACCAAGGATGAGATAGAGAGATGAAGTGGAGAGATATATGAGAGAGGAGGGGTGTGAGTTGGAGGGATGGCATCCAAATGGCAGACAGAGCAACATGGGGGCAAGTGGTTTGTGGCCACCCCTTACAGGATTAAGGCATCTGGCAATAGATAGGTAGATAGGATGTTTATTTAAAAAAAAAAAAAGTACCTGAATGTTGAAGAAAAGAGTTAATACAGAATACACTATTTCATTCCTCTTACCCTTGAAGCAAGATGTGAAGTTTTTCATTCTTGAATCATCCAGAAAGAGCTGAAACAAAAATTACTGAGATCAGAAAAGACCAACTGAGAAAGACACTATAGCGTGTTTGGTAATTTACGATATAAATAAACCAGGTGCATCAATACAATACAACTACATTAATAAAATACTCTTCTGAGTGCAGAAGATGAGTTGAACTGTGACCTCAACAATAAAGAAAGTAGATGTTTCAATTTCCTGTATCAGGTGGCCAAACCAGGCTCGTTATGCAGCTCTTTGACTCCCTAAGTTCAACTCACAAGATAGCACTGGTCGACATTCCTATTGTCCAGCCAATGCGTACACATTTTCAGGATGGATTAACTTCTAGGTCATGCTTTGTGAAGATTTAGTGTAATCAGCTGTAATCTTAGTGGGAAGGGCACATTGGCTTTAAGGTACCACATATCCTATTATCAATACAACACAGATTATAATATATGGTAGTAACTGGGCGCAAAATACTCTCTCACTCTCACTCTCTCTCTCAATTTTTTTAAGCTTCCTAATAAGGAAGTAAATATGTATACTTGTGATAATTTGAGTTTATATAGGCCCATTTCTTTGCACATTTACAGTAAATAAAAATTAGGCTATGAATCTGATTATGACAAAACTTAATCCTTGTCATGAGCATTTCAGTATCTGTGTAGGTGATCTTTCCTTGATTCTGTCTGGAACTGACTACTGTATACAATCAACTGCTCAGTAATGTATATACAGTATATCAAAACATATTAAGGATTTATTAAGATGTCAAAAATATTGTGAACCAATTAGGATGACATGAAGTCTCCTACATCCTTTGATGGCATTATTTTATTAATGGGCAAACAGAGTATGCAGTTTTCTGTATTTTCTTTGGATTCCACTAACTGGTAGCAACAATTTTTCATATACCATTTCCTTCGGAAATTAATAACAGAAATACGGGCATTGAAAATATACCAGAAAAACATACATAAGCATCATGTCAAACCAGATGTTTATTCCGTGCTTGCTTGGTGAACCCGAACCATCACCCTCTTCTTGACATAAACGGCCTTTCTAGGTTAGGTTTATGGCCTTTCTAGGTTAGGTTTAGTGGTGGTTTTGATGGTTAATATGGAGAGGAGTCAGGGGGCATAGCCTCCCAGTTAGGTATACAGTATAGGGTTTTCTTAGTGGTTTTTATGTGATTCCATTGATTACTTAAACAAGGGATTTCTGAAAGAAATGAGTCAAAATCAAATTATTCCTATAAAAATATCAGAAAAAACTTTTTCTACTCACAAAACTCGTGTTTGTTCAAAAGGTTAAAAATTACTGCCAATGACAGTATGGCTTAAAGATATAGTGGAGCTTTAGAGTTGCTTGTGTTAAAAATTTGTTATACAAACTTCTAAGATAATTATCCGGAACAAAACTGCCTCTTTGAGTTGGGTTACGTTGGGTTTGCATAAGCATCAACCAATACTGCCTAGACTCTAGAAAAGATCAGTACAAAACCTTAACCAATACATTACAGCAAACCTAACCTACCCCATCCAGAATTCCACCCATCCTAACCTAATTTAAACTAAATTAACCCAACTTATCCTAACCTAATCTAATCCACAAGGGCAGTATTGTTGCGGATAATTACCCCCTTCCATCTTACCATGCCCTGGTGGTCGATGTAGTAGAAGTATTCCCTGACCCTGGGCTCCGGGGACTGGCCCTGCTCGTACCTCACATCCTGGGAGTGACAACGGCGAGTTAACCCTGAATGCCACCACAGGCCTCTAGAGGATAAATGTCTGCTGCAACGTTCAATGCTCCTTATCCACATCTTGCATTACGTCGCTGCGTCCTTAAATAATTTTTTGATCTTTTGGTTAACTTTTGTACCAGACACTTGTATAACGGAGATTGCTGCCCTCGAACTTTCCTTCTGCTCCTCTTCTTCTTCCTCTTTGTTTACATTCCCAAGCGAAAGTGCGTTGCTTTTACGTAACGCAAAAACTGATACTCACCTGGTTTAATCTTTATTAATATACACTCATATTTTAATAAGCAGAAATTACAGCTTTCATAAAACATTTCATTTTTGTAGCAAAACCTAACTAACTGGTCTGAACGGCAGCCGTTGAGAAGTTTGTTTACAGTATTTGATTAATCCGTCAGAACTTCTCCAGACCGACGATCATCTGCCACGTAAGATCCTCTTCTACTGTAAGGACGTCTTACTGTTTATTTTTATTTAATTTATTTATATATACCATCTTTTCAGCTTACGAAGACTCTCGCAATTCTCTGTCATTAGCCCGCCTCATCTACGGAGGCTGTGGCCAAGGTCGTCTCTGCCTATAGGCCTAGTCCACCAGGCTCACATCTAAATGAGCCTGGTACAACAACCATGACTCTACCCTAACCTGTGTGTTACCCTGGGTAATTATTTTCCCTACCGACACAAAGTATGAATGGACGCCTGTTCGAGTGGCACCGGCTGCCTGCACTTTTGGGCGAGCAATTTCGTAGCTATACTCCTATAAATTTAACTTGGCCCAAATTTACAATATCTCCCTCTTGAGTGCTGAGGTGTAACGATAGCTTGGTATTAGAATTAATAGCCAGTCAGGAACAAGTGCTACGAAATGGACGTACTTTCAGTTCTGTATTTTTTCGCCATAGAGTTCCTTGAAATAAGCTACAAAAGACGAAGATGTGAGTCAAATGAAGGTGAAGGAAGTATAACAACGTTGACTGCTACTATAGGAAGAATATCATTGAATTTTCTTACTGTTCTTTACTTTTTATTCCATCTATTCACCCAAAACATTGAACTTATTTTTCAATGAAAAAACGTGACACCCATTGTACAAGTTTGTTATTTTATTACCCATCTCATTTCTCGTATGTTGCGGGGACGATTCAGTCTATATCTATGGTTCAGTCGGCAATTCCTATTAACAATGCATCGTTTTTTACTTCCTATGACGTGAAACTTTGCAAATAGGGCAACATTGATAAGGGAGATGAAAGTTAAATTTATAAACATATATTAGAGAATCATTATAAATTTATTAAAATCGAACGTTTAAAAATACAAATACGCAATGAAAATAATTATTAAACGAGATCAGCTGCCTCTCCTCCACATCAGGGCTGCGGGGTCTGCAGTTGTTGCCTTTGTGGCGGCGGCGTCTGCAAAAGGATATAAGAAAGTCAGAGTGGAAGAAAAAGACAAAAAGTTTAAAAAAAAATTGAAATTAATAGAGAAAGCGTAAGTTTTGAGAACTGAAGCCAACACCATGGTATGAACATATAGGAAAGATAGTTAAATACATTAATACACAATAAATAAATAAAACTGAGCATCATCGTCAATCTACCATCATCAATCAGTCAATCATCAGTACCATATTATACATCATAGACCATCCCCATTAGAAAAGGACAATTACACACACCAAATAATGGAAAAACATGCTCACACATACAAACAGACCCCCCTCTCAAACAACCACAAATAAACACACCCTCTCACAAACCACAAACACATACAGAATTACACACACACACACACACACACACACACAGTGAAAAAAAGAACATGCTTACCCACAAAGGCTGCAAAACTTTTTATAGCTCCATCATCCACTGATTAAGACGTGGGTGTAGGTGTGGTGGGTGTGGTTGTGGTGGTTGTGGTTGTTGTGAGTGTGGATGTGGTGGTTGTGGTTGTGGTGAGTGTGGATGTGGTGGTTGTGGTTGTGGTGAGTGTGGATGTGGTGAGTGTGATGGTTGTAGTAGGTGTGGGTGTGGTGGTTGTGGTAGGTGCAGGTGTGGTGGTAGTGGTAGGTGCAGGTGTGGTGGTTGTGGTAGGTGTGGGTGTGGTGGTTGTAGTGAGTGTGAGTGTAGGTGTGTGGCTATTGATAGTGAGGGCGGTGGGTGTGGGTGGCGTGATGGCAGTGTGGGCGGTAGGGATGTGGGTAGTGCGGGAGTGTTGGTGGG
>JAGKTI010012827.1:0-15115 GCA_018397915.1 Birgus latro
GAGAGAGAGAGAGAGAGAGAGAGAGAGAGAGAGAGAGAGAGAGAGAGAGAGAGAGAGACTAGTAGACAGGTCCATGAAACCACTGCATCCATGACGACCACACACTTTTTGTGTCTGCCTACACACCTCTGGGTCCATCCTACTGGGTGGGGAGGTATAGGAGTGAAGCTAAGGAAAGGGAGAGTGGGTAAGGTTATGAAAAGAAAAAAAATGGGGGGGGGGGAGCAGGTAGAGAAGGAGGTAGTAATTTGGGGAAGGGGGAGTTGGTAGGGAGGAGAGAGTTGGGGGATAAAATGAGAGAGGGAGGGGGTTGGGAAGGCAGGAGTAGGCAGGGGAGTTGAGCAAGAAGATATCTATTGGAGGCCAGGTTACTAGCCTTGTTATAAATAGGTGACTCAGTGGGTTGGTCAGTTTTGCACTGCCCGCACACTTGGAGGACACTTAAGTGGTGGGCTTAAGCTCCACCAACTGCCACTGAGTTATCGAGTGTCTGTATTTATCAAATAACCAAACCATCATTATACAACTGTCTACATCAGCTATCATTTTTTTCACCATTTGTACCTTGTACCTGTCCTACCCTCCTCCCAACCCCCCTATGATGTTACCTTTTACCTTGATATAGGGTCACTTGTTGGTTAGTGTCTGCTGGCTACCACTGTTTATTGGGTGGATACTCACAAACTAAAGCCTGTCCGTCAGATAATCCCGTCTACACCAGAACACTGAGTACTACCACAGTACTATGTTTCACTGTTGCTATGTGCGGTGTACCCTAGAACTGTTTACTGTCTTGTAACCTAATTTAATTTGTGTTCCCTCACCTGCAGTTAATCGGCGTGACTCAACTGGTGTTGGGCATCTACTGTCTGCTCAACATTGACGAGACACGCAAGAGACTAAAATTTGAGAATGCAGTCACATTTGGCATTGTCGACCCAGAATCTGATGCTGGTGAGTAAGGAAGGAAGTGGATGGGATTCTAATTTGACTGTACAGTAGTTAAATATTCTAGCACTAATCTCTTGTTACAGTTGAGTAGTCAGAATTTGGCAGTTTATGTCACAGTATATTAGTTAGGTAGATACAAAGATAGACAGAAATAAGCTACATTGGGGTTATTAAGGAAGATAGCCAGTTTTTGCAATGTCCCCATCTCTCAAAGAATAAAACCCACAATTGTCAGTGTTGCATCTAGATCGCCAGTTGTTCTGCTGAGTGAACAGTTGGGTCCAAGCAGGCCCACTCAAGAGGAGTCTGAGGGGGCCAACTCATCCACCACTGGAGTGGGAGCCAAGTGGGTTCATTTGGCCTCCACTTTAGTAGGAACCAAGTGAACCTTACTTGAGTGGGCACAATTGGTTCCATCTCAAGTGGGCTCACTCACTTCCTCAACTGGGTCTATTTGACTTCCTCTCAAGTGTACTTATTCAGCTCCCATTTGGCACTCCCTTAGTTCCCACTCAAGTTGGTCCACTTGACCCCCACATAAAGATTATTCATTTCCCCCCTGTGTTTGCCCACTTTGCTCCTCAACTAGTTAATCTCCTGTGCTTACAGTATTCTCACTATTTTGCATTCTCTTTTTTTTATTTATGCCACTGTCTTCATTTTCTTACCTGGTTCATAATACCTTCTGTGTTCATTTGTCAGTACTCATTAATGTTATTGTTCACAGCGGCCTACATCTTCTTGGGTATCCTGTTGCTGGTGGCCATAATCTACATCATCGTCTCCCTCATCCTCATCCACGGTGTTAGAACGGTCAGTGACAGCAAGCTTTTTTGTATACGCCATTTAAGCACCATCAACTAATTTTCCTTTTACCTGAATGATAGCATTTACTTTAATTACTGGTAACCCAACCTAACCTAATTTGTTACTCCATCTTACCAAAACTGACTAACCTAACCTAAACCTTCTTGGCAATCAGTAAGTGCCCAAAGAGGTTTGGAATTTACTGGCAAGAAAATGATCATTATAGAGCAAAAAACTGATTTGTTGATGCAGGCAAAGCTAGTGCAAAGCTGATAAAATTCCCCATCAGATTTCTAAATTTACCATAAAGTCTTCAATACATCCCCAGACCACTGGGAAGATAAAACTTCCCAGATTACACTATTCACTTCTAGCAATCCTACTCCCTAAACCTCACCAGTGTAGCCACCTGCTTGACACTTGGGTTAGTAGGTCACTCACAATGGTAAGGTGAACATTTGCCATGGAGAGCTCTAGGAGGTTGTTGTTAAGTAATCTCAGTCTGTCTGGCCAAACAGACCCACCAACTGCAGGCAAACACCCACTGCTGCAGGGCCATCCCATGTAGTGAACAAATGTTCCCTGGTAGTAGACAGCATCTTGTCATAGAGAGGTGTTGGAAAGTGTGGAGATTTGCTTCCTGGATGGATGCTGCATTTATATCTCCACCCAGTTAACTGGGACACCATAGTAGGCTCCACTTCACTTCATTAGTTGGTTATATGGTTTCCATCCAGTTCTGTAATTAGTTTTCTTAACAACAGAAACTATCATAACTGAAGTTGTTCAAGCTTCCCTAGTGCCAAAAATAGGCCATTCATGCTTTAAAGGTGCCATTTTAGTGCCAGCTCCACTAGTGCAGAGGTACTCACTGTCAAAGCAAAAGCTGAATTGCAGAAAACTGGTTGGAGAAGCAATAACAAGATTTATCATCAACAGGGATAAGGCAGAAATCTGTGACAAAAGTATACTTAATAGACAGCAACTGTACAGAGAGAAGTCCAGGTTGATCCCAGAATGGGAACTGGTACCTTTCCCCATGAGTAACCAGATCCAAACTCAGGTTCTAACTAGAACTATGTCTCAGTCCAACCCCAAGGTTGTGTAGCCCAGACATGGCTCATTGTGTCAGAAGAGGGGGATTAACCCAGTGACACACCAAGGGATACTTCCCCTGGGAGGAGGGAAGGGGAGTGACAGACTCTCACTAGGACCACTTATAGAATAGACCAGAGTGCAGTAAACAGGAAACTCATATCAGTACTGGGTGGATCCTGGACCCCATAGTCCATGTAACAGTGAATGAAAGTGTCCTCTACTACCCACTAGCAGCCTTCCTGCACAGCTTCTTGTGGTATGGGCAAAGAGGATAGAGACTGTGACCCTCCACAGCTCATGGACTTATGGAGAAGCCAGTGGATAGGAATGGAGAACAACCAAGTGATAATCCCCTCCTCCACACATACACAGTCATTCTGAGTGGCACAGGGGTGTTCAGGCCTGCCAATAGGTAATGGTGGGCATAATTGATTACATCAGTTATCAGAAAATAGTCCTAATTACTCGATCACAATTCTCAGTTAGTGGGGTGATGTGGTGTCCTGTTGACTGGATGGAGAGATGCACATGTGGCATCCATCCAGAAGCCAAGCCTCATTACTCTTCCTATCTCGCTGTGGTGAGGCACAGTCTGCCACACAGGAACATCAGTTCACCACACAGGATGACCCTGCAGGGGCAGTTGCCTGCCTGCTTTTGATTGATCTGCTTAGCAAGATAGATTGGGGTTATTCAACAACAACAACAACAACAGCAACAACAATTCTCAGTTATTGATTACCATATGATTACTCCCAGTCCAGGCCATACTTACAGTATTACAGATATGCAGTAGTCAAAACATATATTTGCTTGAATTTTAGTTAATAAATACTTAGCTTTGTTTTTGTGAAATTCATACAGATATCTGTTAAAAAAGAGTTAGTAAGACTTTTATGTGACTGGAAAAAAAGATGGCTACCCAGATGCACTTAGTTCATAAATGAAGTTGTTTTTTTGTAATTAATATTCATTGGGTTCAAAAACTGCATTTTGAAAATGTTATTAGCATTAATATTTGCCTATAAATTAAATATTAATTTCACCATATTTTTTTAAAATCATGTAATACAGTATTTGGCAAAATGAGGGAGAGTGAGGTCATCATTTTATACCCGATCTCCTGCTTTGTTCATGTCATTTTACAATGTTATGGTTTTGCAAGGGAAAATCAATCAAAAATAATCAGTTACTTATCGATTACTTACCAAAAAGTAATAAAAACATCAGTTACAGAAAAAAATTTGAGTATTGCCTGTATGTATTAACAGGACCCCTAGTAAGGTATTGATGGTGGCCTTTATGTGATCCTAGAGGGCAGCCATCAAATGGTGGGGATGAGAGGCACCTTCATCTGGAAGCCTCACAGGGCATAGAACATGGCTGGCCTTCTTGTTCTTTGTCAGGAATTTTGGCAGTAGGGCAACCACCATACTTGAACCATCAGGGGCAAACTTTAACCACTGTGAGATACTGGTCAATGCTCAGAGCTGCAGGGAATGGACCCCTATGGCCTGCAAAAACAGAGAGAGCAATATGTCCAAAAGGACATCCAGCAAAGGGCTGGTGGGGAAGGAAGAGGGAGATAGGGAGTGGAGTACCTCTGACACTGATGGAGTCTGTACTGAAGAGCAGGGGGGTGGGAGGGAGTGAAAAGTCACTCTTAATATCTAGAACCCAAGCATTGACTGACCCTGGCCCAAGCCAAAGCATAGCAGGTCTGCTAGCACTGCCTCATGTACCATCACTGTGGACAGCACCCTGTCCTTCCTGTGTGCAAAGAAAGGTGAGAGCCAGCATGATATTCAGACAACCTCATAGCATTCCCAGCCCACAGGAAGGACAGGAAGGCCTGCCAGTAGGAACTGTGTTGCTTGGTGAAGGAGGCTTACATATTAGTTAGCGCATCATCAGCTGCCGGTACCATACAGCTGTGGGAAGGATGGTATTGAGAGACTCCATAAATAATAGTAGATGGAGTTCTCCATGTGGGAAAAAATATTTTCTACGAGTCCTGTTCCCCAGCAGTAATAGAATGGGCCACCATGCTTTCACCTCCACAAACCAAGACTGGGCAGGCCAGTATGGGGCAGTCAGTAGTATCTTGCTATGGTACAAGTGAACCTGGAGGCTGACTCATAGGAGCATCTTGAAGTAGGGAGTATGGAATACATAAGTGTACACATCCAGCACCCAGAAGTCCATGGGTATGTCCTCGGTAAGGAAATCACACCTGGGCTGAGTCATGCAGTGCAGAGAAATTCACTTGTTGAGTGCCCCAGTGTTGATCACTATTTGAAATGAGCATGTTACTTACTTTCAGTTTTGCTCCTGTTCCTGTGTCCTCACTTTCATCTCTTTGACCACTCCAATCAGTGAATAACCAAGGTGATGTAATACATCACTGTCCAACACCTACATCAGTGTTTAAAGGATCAGTTAAGCTCTTCTTCACCTTTACACATGCAGTTCTACCTTCATAAAAGGATTTTGTTGCCCTTAACAAACTCCCTTCTGCACCATAAATTCCTAACATACTCCATAATCCTTCCCAACCTACCCAGTCATAAGCCTTCTCTAAATTCATAAATGCAACATATGACTTATTCTTTGCAGTGGACTTTTCCACTAAAGACCTTATTGTAGATATCTGAGCTGCACATCCCCTATACTTTCAGAACCCACCCTATTCCTCATGTATAGTATCTTCTGTAATACTGTATATCCTCACTGTAAGCATTGCTTTATACCTTCCTTGGTATACTCACTAAACTAATTCCTCAGTTATTCTAACACTTTTTCTTACTCCTACATTCATTTCCATTATATTAGATATAAGTGAAAATTGATCATGTAAGACGAGAGTATTATTCCTGTATTCCTCTACAGCATTCTTGTAGTCTAGTGTTTAGAATCCCCCTAATGAAGTGATGTCCTTACCATGTAAAAAGGTTTGATCCCAAAATGTGACTGGAGTTTTTTGGGGGGTTGTATAGTGCCACCAAGGAGAATATTATGGATTAAATGCTTTCATCCTTGTACCACATACTGTATTTTGGCAACAGAGCACTTCATGATATTTTAGGAGATTCACCTACTTTTAAGATTTTACCCATTTAATATTTCTTAAGAAGTGTCGCATTTTGAATATGATTTTCCATCAGCTTTAAGCAAGAAGGAACATGAGAGAGAGAGAGAGATAACAAAGATCTATCTTCTTATTCTCGCCATAATTCCTTACTCAACAGAAGCGCCAGTTTTTGCTGCTACCATGGGTGTTCTTCACATTCCTCAACATGATCATGGCTTTTGCTGGGGGTATCCTGATGCTGATCAACTCCCATGGTTATGCTGTTCATGTCATTGCTGGTGTCCTCGTCCTCATCATTAGCACCCTCTGGATCTACTTCACCTGTGTTGTCTTCAGCTTCTTCCAGGCCCTGCAGGATGGTGACTACTGGTGATTTGGCAGTGAGAGTCAAATGGAAAATGTTGGCGATTCTGCAGAGGTCTAGTGGAGGTACAAGCTGGAGGGAGGATAAAAATTAATGTAGTGTAATGTAATTGTGCAAGAGATCAAGCAGGTGTTTGTTGGGAGAATAGTGGTACAGTACAGTCTGTGTCACTGAATTTGGCTGGTTGTAGTTACCCACAATATATTTACAAGAATTCAGCAGACATAAATGCCCTAGCATGCTTCTCATTGGCACCTCCACTTGTGAATCCGGAAATGTTTTCTTAATTTCACAAGTTGACAAGGTAGCCTGACTAATTAACAAATGATTGATGACACTTTAAGTCTTTGGAGGCAGATTCTTGGCTTTTCATGGCTGGGTAGAGGCATAGGTGCCATCTTGGCTTTTCGTGGCTGAGTAGAGGCATAGGTGGCACACCATATGGAGCCTCCCAGGACTTTTTCATCCACCACTCCACACTCCATTGCGACACTCTTGCCCCTCACACTATATCCAGCCTAACAGAGTGTGTGTGTATGCTGCTGATAGTCTTTTGGCTGAGGTAATTTTACCTGAACAAAAATATTGGCAAAAAGGAGCACTGACTTTGGAGGAAAAAATCGTAAATCATGGGAAAGGACAGTGTGTACAGTATCCCCTTCCACTTATAAGTCAGCACTGACCTATGACAGTCATTTAAAAAGTTCCTTGATGTTTGCAGTAGGTGCCCAGGGATATTTCTTACAGCTCTCATATGAAGTTTTAGGAAAGGATAATTGTCACCCACCAGTGAATTATGTGCAGGAACACCTGCTTTATTCATTGACACAGACTGTAGATATATAATTATGAATGGATCAGCTCCTATGCTCCTCTGTGGGGCAACATAGGATTGGATGATGATGATGATGATGAATGATCAGAGATAATCTTGATATTTATTATGTATTGGTAATACATTGCTTGGTTTGTGCAGCTAAATTTTATTGACATTTTACAATAAATTAATTTAATAATATGACAGAGCTTGCATATTGAGAGTATACAGTCATAATTAAACTCATAACAGGAATAATATATGATTTTAAGCCAACAGATGCATTTATGACACCCACCTAACTATACTCCAAGCATATCATGTATCATCTTTACTGCCATAGATATAGATATGGATCATAAAGTTTGCTTGCCAAATTATTTTTTATTCTTTTATGCATTGTTTAAGATATGAATTGTTAACAATATTTGCAACCTTGTATGAAGAAGTATGACTAACTTTTTAACTGGAGTACAGAACTTAATGAGGTAACTAAACCATGAGTAACAGAGATGGGTGTCATGGATAGAATAGGGTCTGATAATTATTTCCATGTAATGATAAAGAGAGATCAGTAGAACTGCTTTCTAAATGGTTAATACAGTACATCTTATTCCTTAATTGTAAGGCCAATTGAACAGTTTTACACAGAAGCTCAGGAAGCTTTTGATGCTGATCTCACTTTATTGTACAGTAAATTGGAGCTTAGGGGGTACAGCAGCTGGTAGGATAATAGGCGGAATGGTAACTGAGTACAGTAGTAAGATTGTCAGTGCTTGCAATTTTTTTGAATGAACAAAATTGTCTGGTGTTTGCATAAGTAAAATTCCTGAGTGTACCAATAGCAGGGAATGGGTTACTTGACAGTGTTTTTGAAGCCTTTGACTGCTAGGATTTTTTACAGCTAAACAGAATCTAGAAGTAGCCTAATAAAAGACTCAAGTACAACAACTGCAGTGAAAGGGTAAAGTTATTGGTGTATGCAATCTAATGTTGTTAGAAGCTGTGAAGTACAGTATATGGCTCTTGTTGGCCAGGTAGAACTTTTCATTAAATGTAAATGAACATCTCAAACAGTAACTGCTTTGTGTTTAGTTATTATCCAGTACTCTGTTAATTTTTCTTTGTATCAGGTTGATTTTGCTGTGACGTTTGATGATAATTACTGCTGAAAGTAGAAAGTTCAGCAAAGTCTTTTAGTCTGGTACATTATGTCAGGAGCAGTCAATTAATTACTGTAATTAGATACCTTGTGATGTGGTTGATTAGATTTTTGGCTGGATCATTTGTGCCTGACTTTGCCAAGGTCCTTTCGAGATGTAAAAAAGTCTGGGATGGTCATTCTAAATTTTCTTCATCCCTTAGCTGAATTTTAAAGATCACATTATTTCCAGAAGGATATTTTGCCCTTGAACAACTTCATTGTTACTGGAATAGGCAGTGCTGTTTAAGTGCCAAATTATTTTTTTTTAATTTTATTTTTGTTTTTTTTTTACTGCAGTTTGATAAAGACAGCCCAGTGCCTTGTGAAGTGAGAATTAACTCCATGAATCCTATGATGCATTTTTTTTTTTCATTCTTCATATCTTCAGATGACTTATTAAGCTTAAGTAAAAAAATTATGTTGGGAAGGGGTTAATGGAAACTGTTTCTAACCCAGTCACTGCAAATGACTTCTGGAAATTTAACAAGTCTTCTGGAAGTTGCAAGAATACAATCTAATATGTCGTAGCACTGAAGGGGTCACTGTGATTAGAACTAAGGTGTGTTCTACATTCTTGTAATATAACACAATTTAGTGTTCACTGTCAGAAGTATTGCATTCGTTCAGTTGTGCAGTACTGTAATTTGGCAAAGTATACCTGTGATGTCTGATTTAATCAGAGTAATGTTATGTATTGAATGAATTGCCCACATGATTAGTGTGGGCACTCAGTATAGAAATTAGGGAAGACAGGTTTTGAAGAATTTTTTGTTGTTACTGTTCACAGTACGGTATATATTACAGTACTCTGAAGGTAGAAACTTGAAGCGTTGTGGAGACAAAAGTAGATGTTCTGTGAACTTAGATGTAAGTAAAGCAGCACATCAGTTTCTAAGGTGTTTACACTTTCATTACTGATCCATCTCTGTTTCATGCACTAGTTACACATAGTAGCTACATATCGCTTTTGACTCAGAGTATCTTATGCTGTATATTCACTGAGGACAGGCTTTTGTCACGTGTGTTTGCCTTTGTGTGCGTGCATTTGTGCATGGGTGATCTCTCCATTTTCTTTGTTTCCTCACATTTGCACGTTTGATGTAGTCCCTCTCACATAAATGCTAACAATTCACATCTTTCCTGTGTACATTATGTGACAAAATAAACTTTTAAGAAACGTAAATATGTTTTAGGTTGGTTAAAATGTTCAGGAGTAGAAATTATAGTTGTGAGAGCACAGTGCACGTTTTTATTTTAATTTCTCAGTTTCAGCACACATAACCATGGTTTTTACTGATGATAATTTATAGTTTCAAAATAAATTTTACCAGTGGCTCAGTGGGTTAGAGCGCTCCGCTCTGGCCGTAGGGTCGGAGGATCGAATCCACCCAAGGGTCATTGGTAGACATCAGGAAGGGCATCCGGTCATAAAATGCTACACGCTCCAATCCAAAAAGGCCGACGCATGCAAGCATGTTGCAGCCTTCAAAAACGAACGAGAGAGTGTACTGAAATTACCATAATTTTTAAAAAATCAGTGGTAGTGTAACTTAGTCAGTAAGGACAGCGTATGCTGTATAATTGTGTTGCTTAATATTGGTGTGTTTGCCATAGGTTATATACACTCATGAGCCATAACTTCTGCCCACTCTCTTGTTTAACCACTGATTGGAGGGAACTCATACCCAGGGTTTCAAGTCAAAGACTTGTCCTGTGTTTAGCCAGTGGTTTCAAGCTGTACTACATTGGAAGATTACTAGATTCATGATGACACATGCGTGCAGTCAGGAAAAGCCTCAAACCATCACCAGTTTGAAGCTGTACCAGAATGCAAGAGGGATCGTTCATGAGAGCACTTATTCGTGCAGACAGATCTTCATTCAGTATACTGGCTTTGACTTCCTTCCAGCCAAGGATAAGGATTAAAGATGAATGGAAAGTATGGTTCTTGAGTGCAAATCTTCACCAGTACATGTCCATCATGATGAGAATTATCACTGTCTGTTTATTTACATCATCACTTGTCATTTAATGATACAGTACTTGTATCTGAAAATTATATTCTTTGTGGAGGGGACATCTCTACAAATGGATATTCTGTATGCTGATATACACGTTCATTTGCCACGCAATTTTATCATGTTTATAAATATATATTATATAAATATATTTATATATGTAGTCCTCAAGTGTCCAGATTTATAAAACAAATATAACAACTTTTAAGATGTATTTTAATGGCCTTTTAATGGTAGATTAACATTGAGCACAAAGGTCTTTTGCATCTGTTTGGACAGTAAACTACACCAACTCACAAAAATTTTAGAACAAATTATCCTTCCTCCAGAACTCCATATATACAGTGCTGACTGAGTATAAGGTGATTGTACAGTGCTGTCTAGTTAAGGGCGAAAGTTTGCCTTTTACAGTACAGTATTTCACTTCTACTGCTCACTTCCCTCTGCACATTAATGTTCATGAGCTCAGTATTTTTTTTTTTTTTTCAATGACTTTCCAACATGATGCGTATGGGGAGAAAGTGAAAGAAGGGCCATTTGTGTGAGGTTAATGCAGGGAATTGTGGGTGAACTTTTTGTCCTTGACTGTACAGCAGCTCAGGTGCATGTGCTGAATGTCTGTCAGTTTATCTATCTGTCTATAGCCAAACACCATAATCCCGTAAGGGGTGGCTGTTTGTCTTTGAGTTAGTGGTTTTACAGGAAGGGGCATTAGCCCTCTGCCAACTCACTTGTTGACATGTAGGGAATACGTGTGGGTTGGTTATATGATTACCACCTAGCATTGTAAATGGTTTCCTGGCTTATGGGAACCATTAGGCTTGTCAGTCAATGTAAAGCCACCCGAAGTGGGAAAAAGAGTAATAAAATGTGACGGGAAAGATGGGAGAGATAGGAAGAGAGAAGGGCAGGCAGAAAAAGTATGATGAAGGAAGAAGTAGGCAGCACTACATTAGGAGAACAGATGATCGTTGCGCCACCACTTGCCACCAGAGTTTCACATGCATATATTAATGTGGGCAGTGGGCACCAACAGCTTCTTGCAGCTCCCATTTTCAGACCAGTTTTGTACAGTATTGCATCAAGGACTTCATAGTACCAGCCACTTTCCCTCCTTGTGGCACTTTACTTTCCATTTCTTATGCTCATTTTCTCATCTATTATTGTACCATTGTTGCTGAATAAACATTTTATGTTACTTATTGTTGATAACAAGGAGGGTCCTGAGAGGAACTATACAAATAGGGGGATAGGGAGAGAATATTAAATGTCAAATTTTAATCCAGCTAGGCAGGTTTATGTGGGTAATATAAATGTTGTCAAATCATGTCATTTGATTACGATTTCAAAGAATTTTCAGAGACTTGGGGAAAACGTTTGTGTGCCTCAAATACGATTCGTGTTGTAGCTTGGGAGTGAGACTATATTGTAAGTTTCATTATAATTTCAATACTTTTTAACGCAGATATACATACTTTGTACTAACATTTCTACGGTTTGACCTAATAACTTAATAAATAATGTACTATAACCTGGAGAGATAAAGTAAATTAAAACTTATTACATGACCCATACGTAAGACGCCATTATGTTTTGTCGAAAGGGTGTCATACGGAGAAGAGGGAGAGAAAATCACTTAATATTTAGTGGTAAGTGTGAGTTAGATGTTTTTCTCATAGCCTGTACGTAGAAGTATGGTGGTGTGAGGGTTGTGTGGTGAAGGCAAGAATGAGAGGGTAAGGAGAAGAGAGGTGGGCTGGTATTGTGATGCCGGTATGGAATGCTTGGGCAAAAATTTTTAGTACATTTTAACGTTTTGTTTGGTCGTATGTTTTCAGTTTAGTAAACTGATACTAGGTAATTTTCCAGAGAACTACTCCCTGCTAATTGAAGTTTGTTTTTATAAATAAGTCATATGGTACTATTTTGTAGTTTCTTAATAAAAATAAAAAATATATTACAGTACTATTGTAATTATTACTTGTATTTGGTTATGTTGAAAAAGTTGAGATTTCTCTAGAAATGTTTGAAATTTCTGTAGGTAGACATGCAAGTGGAGTATTGTTATTGAAATGAATGTTTCTTAATTTCAGTATAGTTAATTTTGTAATTTGCCTTTATTGGGTATTACATTAATTTAAATGTTATTTGTATTTTTGTATATCTTAAATGGGTTCAGTTAGGATTTTAGGTCAATTTTCGGAAAATCACATTTTGCCATTTCAAAAACCAAAATTTTTTTTCTGGTCAGTTTTAGTGTGATTTGAATGAATTTAACCATCATTTTTGTCAGAAATATTTTGTTTTGGAGATAGGCCTATCCAAGCCCATCTCCAAAACGATTGATTTCCGACAATAACGAAGGTCAGAGTCATTCAAATCACCACAAATTGACCTGAAAAAATATTTTTGGTTTTGAAATCAAGGATATGGATTGAACCTTATACCCTAACTGGGGGAGCTTTGCCTCCCCAGACCCCTCATATTATTATCCTAACCTAACCTAACCTTACATAAACCAAATCCAACCTAACCTAACCTTACTTTAAATGTCGTTGGAGAAGGTGGAAGGGTTTGTCTCAACCCACATTCCCCTCTGCTTCCTTGAATTTGCGTAACTCTTAAAATTCTTACAGTACCACAAATGAAGGTCCTGTCTATAATGTACGTCACTTCCACAGTTCATACACTAATGGGAAATGAGCACTTGCCTGATTATTCTTTAAAAAAAAAAAAAAAAAAGTTGAGCGATTGTATTCAGTCACAGCAAACCCACTCTGAGTGGTAGCCATCGTGGAACTGACTAAAGTTAGGGATGTTTGAAATTTGAAAATCTCTTAACGCTATCGATGATTTGATTGGCCCGCCTTTTGGCTGATTTTAATTTCATTGGCTGTGACGTCCAAGCATGCTCTGTAGTGGCATGATATCACACCCGGGAGCACCTGTGACAAAGAGAAAGACCAACACGAAAGTTTGAAACTGAGGGGAGATCCAAGGTAATATTATATAGGATTTTTACGTTAAATATACATTTCCGAAAACAAATGTATAGTGGAATAAATTCAGAATAACATGCTGTGCAATGTGATTGTGTCAGATTTCCTGGATCGAGAAATGTAGTTTTCTGAAAATTGACCAGATTTTATTATTAATCTTTGAAATCTCTGTGGTTAGATGTGCTTGCTAATGGAGATGTGCTTGCTAATGGTTATAAATTCAGTGGTTAGAAATGCTCGCCCAGTGATGGTGTTCATTCGTACTGAAGTTCCATTTTCCTCGGCAACAGGAGCCCAGTTAGGTTAAATGTTACGAGCTGACTCGGTGACCATTGGGTGGGGAATCAAGTTTCACATAACAGGCAGCTCAGACCTCGACCCTTACCATCCGATAACTTTTCCCATTGTATTGATGTTTGTTGTTATTTATTTATATTTAGTGTAATTTGTCCATTGTTTAAGATTGTGATTTGTATGTGCAGTACATTGATTTTATTATAATTTATTCCTTGTTATGGTGGGAATTATGGATATTGGCCATTTTTTTCCCTTTTTTTCACTGGTAATTATTGCTATTTTGTTCATCGTACAATTGTTACCTTTTTTTTCGTTTTTTTTTTAGGTTATTATTCTAACCAAGCGTGCCTCTTTATGTTTGTTTGTTTTATTTTCTTGTATTTTTTTTTTTTTTTTTTTTAATACAAGGAAGAAGGAACCAAAGGTCAGGAGCCTGCAAATTGCATCCAAGAAAAAACAAAAACAAGACAACAGAGAGCCAAATTCAAGATCCGTTCATTTCGAGATGCCTGGACACATTGCATTTGAAAGATAAATCATGGGCAGTAAGAAATACAGACAGAAGGAGGCAGTTCCAGAGTTGACCTGTTGCATACATAATGGACTGGGAGTAATGGTTAACTCTTGCATTAGAGAGTTGGACAGAAAAGAGATGAGAGTTTTGTTGCTAGACAGGTGCTACACACCCGCCATTTGTGGTGAAGTTCTGAAAGCAGACAGGAGGAGTGACTATTGAAGCAGTGATAGAAAAAAGATAAAGATGCAACAGTGCAGCAAAGCCAGTAAGAGGAGGAGAGTTAATGAGACAAAATGCCTGTGACTCCACCTTGTTGAGAAGAGCTGTATGTGGGAAACCTTCCCACACATGAGAGTTGTACTCTGCACAGGGGCGAATAAAACCCATGTATAAAGTCATAACTGTGCAGGGGTAAAGAAGGCATAGAGTCAGCTAAATTTTTTTTTAATTTTTTTTTTATGCACCTAATCTCTTGGAAGCAGATTTTACAGGAGAGATAATATGTTCCTTTCAAGATAAATCCCAAGAGAATGAAACCCCAAGTATCTGTAAAGGTGTTGCAGGATTGAGCTGGATATTGTAAAAAATTAGAGGGTTAGGTTTCATCCAAGATTGTCTTGTAAGGAACAGTACATGCACTAAACCAGTCTGAATTACTGTGTCATTGTAGCAAACCTAACCTGACTCAAAGAGACATTGTTGTTCTGAATAATTACAATAGCTACAGTAATTGCTTCAAATTATTCCCCATTAATGTTTATAATTTTCCTTTACAACCATTTTTCATTTGATTTGGTCATAAGGTCATAGTACTGTAACTATTTATCAGTATCCTGACACCAGACTCACGTAAGGGGTGGCTGTTTGACTGAGTTAGTTTTTGAATAGGAGGGGCACTAACCTTCCCCGACCCTTTGTTGGCACAAAGGGAACACGTATGTTTTTTTTTTTT
>JAGKTI010012828.1:3998-23973 GCA_018397915.1 Birgus latro
ATATATATATATATATATATATATATATATATATATATATATATATACACACCCATGACATCTGTAAGATTCTTTTGAAGAATGGTTAGTGTATAGATTGCCACTCAGTTTCATGTTTTATAGAGTGTCAAGACAGGCTGTCTGTCAGAAGATTTATTTAGGAGTCATTGCACTGTATACCATTACTGTGTTATGCATACACATATATTGTACTTGCTTTTCAGAGCAGTATGTGCTTCACTGATTGCTTAGTGCACAATATATTTCTTGGGTTATTCGTGTATTTTCACCAGTTATAGATGTAATACATGATTAGTAATTGTGATGTTTGGGTTGTTGCAGCCTGAGTTGAGGATGCTTAAGGTTAGAGTTTAAACATTTTGTGCAACTTTTGCTTAACTTTTGAGAAGCATATCATTAATTGGCATCAGTAGTTAAAGCTGTGGAATATCAGTAAAGCTGTAGGAAGCAATTTCTAGCATGACTTCTTTTGTAAGTGTTGAATATAACCTCTACTTTCTCAAAAATAAAGCTATTTTGATCAGTCTCTCATAGTAAGCTCTGTCTGAATTACTGTAGTATGTTTGGGACTACTAGTTGTCCGATGGTAGATAAACTTTGTAACATTAATGCTTAAAGTAATGATAATGTGCATCATATGAAATATCCACTGTATTATAAATGACACATGATTAAGGTGTTATGTGTCTTTCTCTTCCCATATATAAGAGCTGGGTATGATAGTGGCAATATAAAAATGATTTTATTCCATTTTATTTCCTCCCCCCAAAGCATAAAGTGGGTCTAAGGAGTGGTACAACAAGCACTTCAATTCCCTAAGCATATTTTTCAAGCATGTCACTAAACTTGGCACACCATTATTTATGCATGCAATTTATTGTTAAGAAAACTAGTCTGCAGTCAGATGGGGGTGTGCTTCTTAGCAGCTCAGGAAACCATGGCAGTGTGTTTCCCAGCACAGATTAGTTTATAAATTCGTTGGCAAGAAAGCTTTTCTCAGTTTACTCTGAAAGTATAGCATTACTGTATTGTGCCATAATCAGAACTTCAGGACTTTTGAAACTGTGCATACATGTACATATAATATAGAATTATTATACATGTATATGTATATATAATACCTGGCTTCCACTTTTATACCAGTATTATATGGTCCTTTTATGATATAGGTTTTCCCTTGTCATACACTGTAAATAATTATGCCCTAAATTTCAGTTCCCACAATTTTGTACTTGAAATCCATCAGATTTGTGAGGGTTTCTTCATACCCAGCTCTGGCAGTACTGCTTGTATAAATAATGCAGAATCTCAGTCAAGCTCTAACCATTTTATTGAGTGTTATTCTGTAGGCCAATAGAAAAACTGAGCAGCTACATTGAAATTACTACAGTACTGTACTTCACTCTGTACATTGCATATTCTTATCAGTTTCTTCCCTGAAGGTAGGAGACTTTTCCCATTTCAATTTCGTCTACCCATCCTTCCTGCATCATGTAATGTTTAGCTTTGGTAGTAAAACACATGTTCTTAAGTTTATAGGCATTTTTATCATACCAGACACCATAGTTCATCAAATTATTGTGTGTGTATTCATATGGATTACAGTGTGTTCATACACACACACTGCATCCATTTTCTTTCTCTTGACTTCATGAATTTATTAAATCATCCTCCTCCTCACAAACATTGTTCCCACCTAAGAGATCATCCTCACATTGTGCCCACCTAAGAGATATGGTGAGAGAGAATTGACCAACATAGAGAAAGCTTTGAAGTAGGAAAATTATCAATTAGCATGTAGTACTCAGTGAATTGGGTCACATAGTCATCTGTTATTCAAACCTTCACAATCCTGGCTTCACCTCATAAGCAAAGCCATGAGCACCTCATCCTTTATGAGTCTTCATCGGTTCTATAACTTCACCAACTTTCGTACCCAGCTCTCTCTCTCTCTCTCTCTCTCTCTCTCTCTCCCNCTTTTATTCAAACCTCCCCAATCCTGGCTTCCCCTCATAAGCAAAGCCATGAGCACCTCATCCTTTATGAGTCTTCATCGGTTCTATAACTTCACCAACTTTCGTACCCAGCTCTCTCTCTCTCTCTCTCTCTCTCTCTCACACACACACACACACACACACACACACACACACACACCATATCCGTTCACCTTCTTGACTTACCATGTCTCCTTCCTCCTTAAGAATTGTACACATATACCCTTGTCTTCAATATGATCATACCATATAATAACACTCCTCTACCCTGTAATCTCTTGACCTCCATACACCACATTTTCATTTTTTGCAGATCTCTTGTGCTTCTTATATTTTCCACCCTACACATTTCAGCTTTCATTAAGAGTAAGAGCATATTATGTTCTTCATTTCTTCAGGATTCTTACTCCCTCTAACGTGCATTTCCTTATTCTGGATAATCCAGCGTGCGTCACTGGTGTGGCTGGTAAATATTTAATTTCTGCTAGATGTTTTATTCAGTTTAAATTTTCCAAAATTTCACTTGTCACACTAATCTATCACTTCATCCCACTTAAAAAAGTTCCATACATTTTTTTAAAGTCAGCAGTTTTGCTCTTCAATACTTTTGCCTTGATTCATACACTGGAGAACAGACAAAGGATTAGAATATAGTGTTAGACACTAGCACACTTGATCTAATCTGACAAGGATCCATAATCCCTTTCAGCTAAGCTTATGGCCACATTTAGTCAGATTGGATTATTGAACTGACTATTAATCAAGGATACATATCCCTGCATCTTAGCTAAGGCTTATAGAATTTCATGCAACCAAAACTTAGTTTTCAAGGTATGAGTGTGGTCTAGTTTCCTCAAATAAAAGTAAACTGACTATATAATCAGAGTATACTTTATATAAATTAGACTGTCCTGTCCTTGAGGGTAAGCTGAGTGAGGAATGGCATGGAGACTAAAATCGTAGAGACAGGAGTTAATAACATCTGAAAAAAATAAAGTACTGTAGGTGGTTTTTATTCCCCAGGGTTTTCCATCAACCCATTTTCATTACTCTGATGTAAGTTTTAGCACCTTTTCAATAGGAATGTTGTATTTTAGCTTATGCTATTTCCTGATGTTTTTATTGAACTTTAGAATAATGTGTAGCAGTGAAAGGGTTGGTTAAAACTATCTGAACTCTTCTATTGGAAAAGTCTTTCCTAAGTAGAGTAAAATGAGCAAACTTCAGAATATGTCATCTGATTGAAGCAGTTAACCTCTTCAGTTCTGTGAGGTATTTTGTGTATTGTTACATACTCCAAGTTGTTTTAATTCTTAGAAGAGACCTCCAGTAGTGGAGGAGTTAATGAAGGCCCTGTCTAACCCCTCCAGTTTAAGAAGTTTATTCTTTGTTTAATAAAATCATCTGGAGATAGGAAAAATAAACTTAAAATATACCATCATACTGAATGGGTTCAGTACTCTGGCACTCGGTTTCATTGGTGCCTGCTTTACTGCCATGTATTCCTTCTTCCTGAACTCACTGTCCACTTGACCAGTGATATTAGCATTCCCTACGTAGCACTTATTTCAGTACCATTTATGTTTTAAATGTAAAATGTGTGCTGTAATAAAGAATTGCCCCCTCCCCTTTATTTTAATAGCACATTTCACACACTGTGATGCACAGTACTGTGCATCTCATCTCCAGCTCTTCTCACTTTCCCCCAGCTTTGCCTTCCTCTCATAAATCAACCTTTCTATCCATTCTGTAGGCTGTTACTTTTTTATTATTCTCTGTGCTTAAATGTTGACAAATTGATAATAATCCAACACTCCTGTATCTTTATTTACAACCATCACAATCCAGTCTTTCATCTCATTTACTTCAGTATTTTCTCTCCCACTTTCCCACCCTCCTATCCCATTCAGTAGCTACATCCCACCAGCTTGAAGCCTATGAATCAACTTAGTTTTCCATTTGTATTGTTAGATGCCAGTCATTGTCAGTGCCAGAGTCAGATATGCAGTGTAGTGCTGTAGTGCACTTGCAATATATTGCTGAATGGTTTTCATTTTCAATTTAGATAATATTTCAGTACTACATTTTGTTAAACTAAGTCCTGTTCTTTAACAAGTAGGAAGATAAATATTCACTAAAGAGTACTGTAATTCATAGGCATCTAATTAATTGGTGTTTTAATTAGGCTACTGATATGTGGTGTTACCGTAATTTATCAGTGCAGTAGTTTTCTTTAAATTTAATTCTCAGGAGTTGGAGTCTGAAAAGGCAGCTAAGAAGAAGCTAGAAAAGGAACTGCGTAAGGTACAAGAAACCCTGGAAGAAGAAAGAGGACGGCAAAAACAGATAATACTGATGCTGGTAGAAGAGCGTAAGAGACTGGCACTCCAGTATGTAGAAGAGAGAAAACGGTCGGAGGACTTGGCTCAGGTAGGGCATGGCTGAACAGAGTGGGACTGGGTTCATTAGGTTAGGAGAGATTGCAGTGTGGGGGTTCATAATTTCGTTGAAGTATTAAAATTAAATGAACTAATGGTAACTTCTCTAATTATTGGATTTGGTTTTAAAGTACAAGTATTATTTTCATTTACATCACAGCAAAGGATGTTTAAAGTATGCATTATGGTATACAGTATATGATATTACAGGTGAATTTTTATGTAAACAGTTGATTAAGACTTTCATCTTGCTCACAGATACTCTCGGAAGAGAAGGGCCGGATAGACTCAATGGCAGAAGGTTTGGAGGAGGAGAGCAAAAAATCTCTCCAGATGGAAGCAGAACTGGAGAAACAGTTGGCAGACTTTGATACTGAACGACAGCAAATGAGGGGACAGTTGGCCAAAAAGGAAGAACGGTAAGAAAATATCCTATTCACTGTCTGGCTGCTTACTAATATAAGGATGATGATGATGATGAATGGAATAGCTTTTAAAGAGGAGTTGACTTAATCTCTTTAGGTATTAAGCATTTGAATGGTTTAGTTAAGAGTTCTGTATACTCATTTATCAAAAGCATTCCCACCCCCAGGATCAATGAACTGGAAGCATTATTAGAGAAACAGCAGAGAGAGGTAGACCACTATAAGAAGCAACTGCAGGAGGCCCATAATGTAGCCATGTTCCAGCAGACACTATCAGTGTCACCACCTCGAATTGGCATCCAGACCCGCCCGTCCCCACCACAACTCCCCGCCAAACCCGCCACACTCACACAGCCCCAACCCAGAATGCCAGGTGAGTTTGGAATGTATCTGTCTCTGTTATCTAGTGTCACTTGTTTAGGAGTGACATTGGCATAGAGGCTTGCTGTCTGTCTCACTTCTCAGTTAGGACTTCTCTTTAGCATCTCCCCCTTCCCCTGTCTCATGTAATCTCTTGATTTCTTCCTCACCATGTACTTAAGCTGTCTTCCTTTACCACCAGTCAAGTTTCACACTTGTTTATCTACTCAGTAAATACCCCTCCTCATTCAGTAGATTCCTCCCCCCTCCTTAACCCTACTGAGGCTGCCGGCATCGAACGACGTTTTACCATAACGTGGCTGCTGGTGTCGATGCAGCACGACCTGTTGAAAACCATGAAAATTTTTGGGAAGGGAATGATGGTCTGTGAGATGGTGACACAGACCTACTCTAGTTCTAAACCACTCAAACAGTGAGTACATCTTGTTAATCAGTCATGAGTGGATTTCAGTCTTTTGCTCCCGTCTGTTAGTGCAAGTAAGAACAAGAAGCAGAGCCAAGGCACAGTCAACTTGTCCCCAGCAGTCATTTTAGTGCTGACATATAAACACAACAGGATATCTAGTCAAAGATGTCACATATCAGATTTGGAGTAAATTGGGTGAAAATTGATGATATGTCCATTTGAAATTTTAGTCCCAACCCACCTGACATTGACCCCCCTACCACTAACTGGGGGATGACCCCCCCCTGATGTAATGAGGCATGTTATAGGATGCAGATTTGAAAGATGCACCTTTAGGTTTTGGTTTCATGTCAATATGATGAATTTGAAAGAAGTTATTTATTTATTTATTTTCCCTACAGCCTGGCCCTTGGGCCAGGTTGGCCCAAAATTTAGTCAGGTGATCAGAAGGTCATAGCCCATCATCCCTGTAGTTTTAGTCAAAATCACACCGGTAGTTTTCACGTAAAGTTGTTAACAGACAGACAGGCAAACAAACAACAAAGAAACAGACAAACAAAGTGTAAACTATACCCATCCCCGAGCCCTTCCGGGGCAGGATGGATAATAAGAAAACAAGAGAGTCAAGAAAAGAAAGTGCTGCACCCATTATCCTTCTCCTCTCATTCTTAAACCACCCAGAGTAAAAAAAAAAAAATAAACATACAGGAATAAACAGAAAAGAGGAAGACAATCATGATTTTTGTCTTTTCGTTTACAAGTACATTTGTTCATTTTACATATTTCTTGTTCTCATGGTGAATATGCGGATGTTAAACCTTCCCTTCCCATCACACTAATTCCATTGTTTGAGATGCAAATCTCAGATTGTATCGAATCTTGGTTGAGATGGTTTGGCCTATACTCACACGGGAGCACCCATTATCTTGAAACAGACTAAAAATAGCATCCTTATTTTCTCTTTCCACACAAATTAGGCTGCCCATAGTAAAAAAACAACAATGCCATACAGTAATAAACTTCATCATCCCCATCTAATCCTGTGTTGCCTTATGAGGAACATAGGAGCTCCGGGCTAGGCAAGTTGGTCCTGACGTTTAAGTTGAGGATGACCAGCCTCCCTCATCCCTGAGTGGCATTACATGAGCAATAAACCTCAACCCTCCTGAATATAAACCGACACAGGCTCACTCCGGTTGGAGCGCCTTAATTACCCACTAAACCACGAGGTGCCATGGTTTGGTTATATGGTTACCACCCAGCACAGTGAATGTTTTCCTGGTGTACAGGATTCATAAGTATGATATTTTTATTTATAAGTACACATATTATTTACTGAATTTATTCATTTTACATATTTCTTGCTTTGCACAAGCATTTCAGCAAAAAAGGTGTTCTTGTGGTGAATATATTGATGTAAAACCATCCCTTCCCTTTACACTAATTCCCTCGTGTGATGTTGTGAGGTGCTATTTGCAAGTCAAATCGTATTTTAGACTGCGGTACGGCCTGTTTACATGAAGGGGACCCTTATCTGGTTGGAGTCTAAAAATATCATCTCTCGCCTCTCTTTGGACCACAGAAATATCTTGATACCTGCATTGACACAAACAACAAAAAATGTGAAAAAAGAAATACGTTTTTTACTGAAACCCGCCATGTTATGTACAGAAATGATTTTGTTCGTAATACACATATCTACTCATTTCTTATCATTTCAGCACCATTGAAATTTTTTTGGAAGGTAGGTGGGGGTGCTCACTATCCACTTGTTATAGTAATGCCTTGGGTATCTGCCCTTTCCTCTCTTCCTTCCTTCCTTCCTCGTCTGTCTTTCTTTTCTTCATTCTTTCCACTTCTCACTGCCCATGGGTGACATTACACTCCTTCTGTTTCTTTCCTTCATTCTTTCTTCTTCCTTCTGCCTGTGTGTGACTGTACAGAGTCTGCACTGAGTGACAAGCCAAATGGTTTCCTGTACACCAGGAAACCATTTACAATGCTGGGTTGTGACCATATAACCAAATTATGCTGCCTGGTGGTTTAGTGGGGTTAATAGGCACTCCAGTCAGATTGATTCTGTGTAGGTTTATATCCAAGGGGTGGTTGGGGGAAAAAGAAGTATGTGGTAATCATAGGGGCATTTGCCTTCTTAGTGTAATAGGAAAAGTATATCTTAGGATACTTGTTGACAGAGTTAGGGAAATAACAGAGGAATTAGTTGGAGATGAACAGGGAGGTTTTAGGAAGGGAAGAGGTTGTGTGGACCTGATATTCATTCTTTGATCTTTAGTGGAAAAGTTTCTAGAGAAGGGAAAGAAGTTGTATGGAGCCTTCATGGATTTGGAGAAAGCATATGACAGGGTGGATAGACAAGGATTATGGAAAGTATTAAGAATATATGGAGTAGATGGGATGTTGTTGAAGGCAGTGAAGAGTATGTATAAGGGTGCTAAGGCTGCAGTGCGTGTGGATGGCAAACTGAGTGAATCTTTCCATTTGAAGGTTGGATTGAAACAAGGATGTGTCATGTCATCATGGTTGTTCAATCTGTACATGGATGGGGTTATAAAAGAGATACAAGGTTGGGCAGTGGATGTTGGAGCGGCCCTAGTGAGAGAGGGCAGTGTTTGGAAACTCCCTGTACTGTTGTTTGCAGATGATACTGTGTTGTTGAGTGAAGATGAAGGGGAGCTGCAAGGCTTGGTAGATGAGTTCGGGAGAGTGTGTAAGAAACAGAATCTAAAGGTGAATGTAGGGAAGAGTAAAGTGATGGTCTTCGAGAGAAGTGAAGCCAGTGAATGTACAGTGAGATTGGATGGGGAGGATATAGAGAATGTGAATGCATTTAAGTACTTGGGTAGTGTGATGTGTAAGGATGGAAGTCTGGAGGGTGAAGTGCTTGAAAGGGTGCAGCTGGGAAGGAAGGTTGCTGGTTTGTTGACAGCAGTGATAAGAAACAGGGAAGTGAGCATGGAAGTGAAAAAGTTGTTACTTGATAGTATTGTGATACCAACTCTAACATATGGAAGTGAAGCTTGGACCCTGTTGGAAGGACAGAAGTCAAAAGTGAGAGCAGTGGAAATGAGTCATTTGAGAGGAGCATGTGGAGTCACATGGAGACAGACTAACAAATGAGGAAGTGAAGGAGCATTGCGGTGTGGATGTGGACGTGATAGGAAGCATTAGGAGAAACACGTTAAGGTGGTTTGGGCATGTGGAGAGGATGGAAAGTGAAAGACTGACGAGGAGAGTGTATGTGATTTTTATTTTTTTTTGTAATGCAAGGAAGAAGGAACCAAGGGCCATGGGCCCGCATACTGTTCCTTCCAAGAAAATGTAAAAACAATACAAAAGAGAGCCAAATTCAAGATCCATTCATTTCGAGATGCCTGGACACACTGCGTTTGAAAGATTGGAGCTCATAGGAAGCAGGGAATACAGACAGAGGGAGACAGTTCCAGAGTTGACCAGTTGCATAAATGAAGGACTGGGAGTAACGGTTAACTCTTGCATTAGAGAGCTGGACAGAAAAGAGATGAGAGTTTGTTGCTAGACGGTTACTACGTGCCCATGGTAGAAGTGGAGGGATGCAAGCAGACAGTTCAGAGGAACAGTGACCATTGAAGTAGTGGTAGAAGAGAGATAAAGAAGCAACAGTGCGGCGAAGAGACAAAGGTTGAAGGGAATCAGTAAGAGGAGGAGAGTTAATGAGACGAAAAGCCTTTGACTCCACCCTATTGAGAAGAACCGCATGTGGGGAGCCTTCCCACACATGAGAGTTGTACTCCATACACGGGCAAATAAAACCCGTGTACAAGGTCAACATCTGTGCAGGGGTAAAGAAAGCTCGGAGTCGGACTAGCACACCTAATCTCTTGGAAGCAGATTTCACAAGAAATGTAATATGTTCTTTCCAAGACAAATCCCGAGAGAATGAAACCCCTAGCATGTTCAAGGATGATGCAAAACCGAGCTGGACATTATTAAACATTAGTGGGTAATCCTGAGGAAGATTTTGTCAGGTTGATAAGTGTAAGAACTGAGTTTTTGATGCATTAAAAATAACAAGATTATTTTTACCCCAATCAGAGATACGAGCCAAGTCAGACATTAGGTGTGCCATAGCCTCATCCCTTGTTTGCTGAAGTAACTGCTGAGATGGACGTTGCGGAAATCGAATGGAAAGGTGAAGGGTGGAATCATCAGCATATGAGTGGATAGGGTTAGATGTGCAGCTTAGATGGTCATTGATGAATAAAAGAAAGAGAGTTGGTGATAGGACAGAGCCCTGAGGAACACCACTGTTGATAGGTCTAGGAGAAGAACGATGGCCGTCTACAACAGCAGCTATAGAATGACCAGAAAGGAAGCTAGAGATGAAGGCACAGATAGAAGGATAGAAACCATAAGAGGGCAGTTTGGAAATCAAAGATTTATGCCAGACTCGCTCGAAAGCCTTTGAGACGTCAAGTGCAATGGCAAAGCTTTCGCCAAAGTCCCGAAAGGAGGATGACCAGGAGTCTGAAAGGTAGGTGAGCAGATCGCCAGTGGAGCGTCCCTGACGGAACCCATACTGGCGATCAGAAAGAAGGTTGTGACAGGAAAGATGCTTTAAAATTTTTCTGTTAAGAACTGATTCGAAAACTTTTGATACACAGGATGTTAAAGCAATTGGACGATAGTTAGAGGGTTGGGAATGGTCACCCTTCTTTGGGACTGGCTGAATGAGAGCAAACTTCCAGCAAGAAGGAAAGGTACAAGTTGAGAGACAAAGGCGAAAGAGTTTACCTAGGCAGGGTGTAAGCACAGAAGCACAGTTTTTGAGGACAACAGGAGGGACTCCATCAGGCCCATATGCCTTGTTAATATTGAGGCCAGTGATGGCAGAAAATACATCGGCTGAAGAAATTTTAATGTCAGTCATGAGGAAGTCTGAGGGGGGAAGTGATGGAGGAACAGCACCGGAATCGTCTAAGGTAGAATTGGAGGAGAAAGTCTGAGCAAAGAGATCTGCTTTATCAGTAGAAGAAATAGCTACAGAGCCATCAGAGTAGAAAAGAGGAGGGAAGGATGATGAGGTAAAGTTGTTAGAAAGGTTTTTGGCAAGGTGCCAAAAGGAGCGAGAAGAATTCGAGTTGGAGAGTTGGGAACATTTAGCACAGATGAAATTTTTTTTTGCAGAGCGAAGAACAGACTTACCACGATTCCGGGCAGAAATATAAAAAAGGTGTGATTCAGGGGTGGGTTGGCTCCGGTACCTTTTAATGGCCCTCTCTCTGTTGCGGACAGCATTAGAACAAGCGTGATTAAACCAAGGCTTTCTTGCATTAGTCAGAGGATATGAAAAAGGAATGTATGCTTCCATGCCCGAGAGAATAACCTCCGTAATGCGCAGGGCACACTCAGACGGCTCCCGGCCATGGAGGGGGGGAGAGGGAGGTGGAGGCCGAGGATGAGATGGAGGGGTGGAGTGGAGAGGTACATGAGAGAGGGGGGTGTGAGTTGGGAGCGGGGTAGTGAAATGGCGGGGGACAGAGTGACATGGAGGCGATTTGTTTGTGGCCACCCCGTGCGGGATTGAGGCGTCTGGCAGTAGATAGATAGATAGGTGGTTGGGGCTCAGTGTTCACATAATGCCACTCAGGTATGAGTGAGGCTGGTCACTCTCATCTTAAATGTCAGGACCAATTTGTATAACCCCGGGCTTCTTCGCTCCTCATGGGGCAACATAGGATTGGATGATGGATGGACGGATGGACCATTTCCACCTGTTTGAGAAGAATCAGAACCTGAGAGCAACACCCAAGGAGACATCCCTATCAATGGGTGGCAGATAATGGCTCAGTCACTTTGCCAAGTAATGGTTGGGTGGATGTCACTTGGCTGCTCTGGCAGAGTGCCCAGAGGTCACTGGCATTGCCAGTGACACGGGCTTGTGAGTGTGGTGTGAATAGGAATTGGGATTGGAATGAGGATGATGATATTTCCAGCAGGTTCCTAGGTACAATATAAGGATTGCCTTGTTAGAACTCTTCCCAGACATGAAGTCAGATTATATTTAATTTATATAATCTGTCCAATTGGGGCCCTCCGAGGCTCTCTAAAATTTTTGTCATAATTTAGTGATTTTAGATAGGAGTATCAGGACACAACCCTGCCAGAAACCCTGGTAATATGGTTACCACCCAGTGTGGTAAATGGTTTCCTGTGTACAGGAAACCATTTGGCTTGTCATCCAGCGTAGAGACTGTAAGGCAACACTACATTGAGTGAGTGGATGATGGGTGCCCCTACCTACCGCTGGAGCCAAGATTCTGTGGTCTTGAATGGTGAGTGAATGGAAGCGTGGCCCATTGAATTGGGCAAACTTAGGCTGTCTGGACTTTGCTACTCCTCACCCAGCCCTAGGATGGGAAAGGAGGTCTGGATGATGATGATGATGATGATGATGATCTGTACAATACTGGTTTATAAAAACTCCTTCAAGTACTTTACTGTGAAGGCCAGTACAGTAACCTGAGACCACTTTTAACCACTCTCTATGGAGACAACTCTTCTGTTTACACATGTTGTTTGCAGTGACATCTTCTAGTCAGTTTTTCTTGGATGAGTCTGTCCTTAAGTATTCCATAAGTCAGATATAATTATGAGGGGTACCATTATATTCCCAGATGTCTTCAATGTATTTGCATTTATAACCATATATCCTGCACCTTACTTAACTCTTTTGTCTTGTATTCTGGCTGCTGCTAGGCAGTTATTAAAGTTTTGATAAATATCTTGTAGTGAAAGAGTTACAAATTACATTTATATCATTCAGTCCCCTGATATCGTTTACATTTTATTCCGATGACCACTAGATGATATTATTTAGCTTAGGAGAAACTCCTATATTAAATTGAATTAAAATTGTGTTCAGCAGCATTCAGTATCATGACACATACAGTACTTTATTACCCCACTTAGGAGTATAGGTTTCACTTATGTAGTCCAGACATATGAGATGAGAGTGACCAGGTGCATGCCCCTATGTGAGCAATAAACCCCAGCCATCCCCCTTATGTAATCCATTATGGGCCACATCTAGTGGAAGTGCTGTAACTTATTAGACCTCCAGATGTCCCTTTGGCTATATGGTTAACACTCATTGCAGTACTGTAAATAGTTTCCAGTCCCACAAGAAAACATTTGGCATTTCACTCAGTTTAGAATCACCTGAAGATTGCATTGCATTAAGTGAGAGTATGGCTGGCAACTCCCACTTTTAAAAATAAGATTGGTGTCTTTGCATGTGTTACAGGAGCTTTGACACCACCAAAAATCACGCCACGAGTGCGTGCCTCATCACCAGGAATGGAAGACGTGGCAGGAGTACCGTTGAGCCTAGGGGGGCTTGCTGGGGGTCAGATGCATGTGGCCCAAGGAGGGGTGACTGGAACAGTACCCCCAGGAGTGGCAGCCATGAGTAGTGTCACTAAAGCAGTCCAGCTCACTGCCACAGTTAACTCAGTCCCTGTTGCTGGTCCCAGTAAGTGTTGCTAAGAGTTTTGGGCCCACACTTCTCACTTTCCTGCCTCATCATCCCCATGCTGAATTGGGTCCACACATTTCACTTTCCTCCCTTATCATCCCCTTGCTGAATTGAGCCCACACTCTCACTTTCATGCTGCATCATCCTGATACTGAATTTGATCCACATATCTCACTTTCCTGCCTCATCATCCCAGTACTGAAGCAGGTCAAACCACCTAACAGCTCAGTGTCATGTAGATGAACACCCTATATCGCTGCTTCACCTGCCATCCATTATCATGTCAAGACATGCTTGAGAATGAATCCTAACTGATTTTCACTTCAGCAGTCATAAGCTGCACACATTCTAAAGTTTAATTGAAATCTCTGTTTAGATATTCAGGGTTCCCACCATCTCTGGAAAACCTGGAAAACTTTTAAAAAAAAATCCAGTCAGAGAAAAGTCAGGGAATTTTGTAATTTTTAAAAATATCATGGAGAAGTCAGGGAAATTTTTGGTGATTTAAATAGTATGAAGTCCTTAAAAAAAAAAAAAGGTGGAGAATGCCTTGTATCATTGTGGAAACCTTGTATCATTTTAGAAACAATCAAGTATTCTTTGTTGTAAAGGATATCTTATTTTTATTCATCAGTATCTCTACAGTTTTGGCTCTGATATGAGGCTTGTTGGTGTGGCTGGAAGGGAAGGTTTTACTCTTGGGTAATGTGGGAAATTGAAGAAGTACACTAATTTGTAAACCACTTTAGATGTAAAAATTTACTCAAGAGTAATTGGAGGCCACATTAAAAAAAGTGCAAAATTACACTTGAAAATTTACTTAGCAAATTATGAAAATATACCTGGAATTTTGTCGAAATTCCTAGAAATGTCAGGGAAAAGTCAGGAAAATTTTTGCTGACCAGAGAGTTAGTGGGAACCCTGGATATTATCACCTGCAGCTGGAATCATTAAGAACAGTACCAAGACTTGTCAGTAAAATTCAGAAAACCAGACTGCAAGATGATGACAAGATGTTGCTAACATCCTTTCAGTTAGACTACCCCTAAGTACAGTACTCGACAAGAGCCTAAGATCAAGTTTAATTATCTTCCCCAGTGGTGTCCCACAGGGTTCTCTTCTTTCACTTTCACTCTTCTCCTCCAGGATCTACCCATCCATCTGTTATAGTCTTGTCTTATGCATCGTAAATAAATGTCTTCCAGATGTTCGTCCATCCATCCATCCATAACCCCGTCATTTCTTTACCACATCACTAGCCTTAGGCTAGGCTACTTCATCCTTACATTCAAAGTGAGGATGTCTAGCCATGCTTGCCCTTGAGCAGCCTTATGTGAGCAATAAACTCTAACTTTCCCCTCTGATGTAACCCTCATGGGCCCCATCCAGTTGGCACTCCTTTACCCACTAACCATGATGCAACACTTGGTTATATGGCTATCATTCAACATAGTAAATGGTTTCCTGGATTATAGGCAGTCATATGACTAGTTGCTCAGTGCAGCACTGTATTGAGTGAATGAGTGGTGGGTGCCTCTGTCTGTCAGAGTCAAGTGCATTAAAATAAAGAAATAAATCATGTCCTCTGATCAATAAATCACTTTCACCTCCTTCAGATTTATTATGTCCCATTTTTTGTCCACCATAGCACACTAATATGACTTAGTACTTTCAGTACTGTCGTCCAATTTACACCCTTGACTTCACAAATTCGTGCTTCTCCAAAGCCCAGCACGTGTATGTCAATGTAGTCTCTAACTCACCTTCTTCCATTCCTGTAGTAACAACCTTTGGACTGTCCTGTTTTGCAGCATGGCCTTCTTAGCACCACCACCATTCTTCTTTGAACCACTCTGTTCTTTTCTTCTTTTGCATCTCTCTTTCTCTCTCTCTCTCTCTCTCTCTTTTTCTGTCAGCTACACTAAGTTAGGTCTACCTGCATGCTTGAGCACTTCACACTGTTAATCACTTTTTTCTCATCAACTTCATACCTCCCATTGCTCTGTTGCCCCAAGGTTCCCTTCATCAGAATCGTAAGGTTTTCAAGAAACTACTGTAGTTGTGATCCCTTATTGAAGTTGTCTTATTCATGCTTCACAGCACCCAATGAGTGTTAGTAAGCTGGGGATTCTTTACTTAAAACACCCTTTATCTTTCATGTTAGTGTGTGTGCGCATGCACACATCTGCTGAGTCACGAGTGATGATGTCATATACTACAGTTGAAAGTGATGTCAGCAGTAATGAGAAGAAAATTGTTGTCCAGGAGAAGCCTAATGACGATCCTACGCAAGTGTTGAATGACTATCCACCAGATGACGAGTCGGAAGATGGTGTGGTCCCAATCGATGAGCTTCCCACAGTTTCTGTTCCAATTAATCAGCCTCCCAAAGTTTCTGTTGGTCAATGTATAAAGGGAATACATTCAGAAAGTGGAGAGTTGGTGTCTGGAAGGATTATAAGTCGGGCAGGTAAAGCCACTGGAAAGTACAAACACTACTATAATTTGAAGAGGGACTCTGATGGCAGCATTGATTGGATAGATTTGGAGAAGGATCTTAGCGAATGGGAAGTGGTTGATGATGACACAGAAATGCTTGTTCTTTTCAACTCTGAAGCCGTATTATGTGCTAAGGAAAATGAAATTACAAATTGGCAGAATAATGATGTGTATGAGGAAGTAGATGATGTTGGGCAAGGTGCCATAACGGTTCGATGGTTGTGACAGAAAAACTGAAAAATGGAAAGCCAATTGTTAAGGCCCGCTTAGTCGCCAGAGGATTTGAGGAAGACACAGTGGATCTCCGAAAAGACTCGCCTACTTGTTCAAAGGAAGCAGTGCGTTTGGCACTTTCTGTGGCCTCCACCAACCAGTGGGATTGCCACACTATGGATGTGAAAGCTGCCTACCTGCAAGGTAACGACATTGAGAGAGTTGTTCATTTACGTCCTCCGCCTGAATTTGCAAATGGTAAGTTATGGAGACTAAAGAAAACTGTTTACGGCCTTTGTGATGCTGCTAGGCATTGGTATCTGCGCGTAAAAGATCAGTTGTTGAGTCTCGGAGCTAAAGTACCATCACTGGATTCAGCGCTGTTCTCTTGGAGCAATGGTGGCAAAGTCGAAGGCATTGTATGCATCTACGTCGATGACTTCCCTTGGGCTGGTACACATGAGTTTGAACAGCAAGTGATAAATCGGTTGAGTCAAATATTCCTCATCGGCAGTTCAGAATCAAAAGCCTTCAAATATGTTGGTCTCAATGTCATCTCCAACATCGATGGCAGCATAATGCTCGACCAATTCCAATATGCTTCATCCTTGAAACCAGTCACGCTGAGTAAACATCGTGCAGCAGTAAAATCAGGGGAGCTGTCCGAGTCTGAGAAAATGGAGTACCAAGCATTAATTGGGCAACTCAATTGGATTGCCACATACACTCGGCCAGATATTGCCTTTGATGTGTGTGAGTTGAGCGTGAATAGCAACCGAGCTACCGTAGCGGATTTGCTTAGACTCAATAAGGTGATCTCAAGGGTGAAGACTGACAACATGAAGCTATACATTCCAAGAATGGGGCCGATCGAGGACTGTCATATAGAGTGCTTTTCGGATGCCTCATTTGCCAACCTTGTAGGCAATGGATCTCAGGGAAGTTTTGTGATCTTCCTACGAGATGCTAGTGTGGCAAGATGTCCTATATTTTGGCAGACAAGGAAGATCAGGAGGGTCGTTAAATCTACCTTATCTGCTGAGGCGTTGGCGCTGCTTGAATGTGCTGAAACTGCTGTATATCTCTCCAACATATTGCGTGATGTTTCTGGATGTGGAAAGATCAAAATAAAGTGTTTCGTCAACAACAAGAGTCTGGTGGACGCCCTTTACTCCTGTAAGAGCGTAGAAGACAGGAGATTGCACATTGATATTGCTGTGTTGCGGGACATGTTGGAGCGGGGGGAGATTGATGAGGTATCCTGGGTGGATACATCACAACAATTGGCTGATTGTCTCGCCAAGAAAGGTGCCTCGACCGAGCGACTGCGTGCAGCAGTCAGCCGAGACTAGAAAGTTTATAATACTTTAAGAGGCATCACATATTTGTATGTGGTCACAGACTGGGTCTTGATAGTAATTAAACAAAAGTGTATGTATTGGATACATAGTGTGTATCAGACGCAAATAGACCATCCAGCTTCGTCCTTGGAATCTTCTGTCAAATTAAGAAGAGAGGACGAGAGTGTTAGTGTGTGTGCGCACGCACACATCTGCTAAGTCACGAGTGATGATGTCATCGGAAGGTTCCAGTGGTATGCAACCGGGAGCCTTGGCAGTTCATGTCGTGACGCCAGTGAGTGTGGCTGTCTAGTTCCAACATTTCAGACTTATAATCCCTAGTGTAACGGACATGAGCCATGAAATGAGATTTTACGATTAGCAGCAATCACTGAATTTGCTTATACTTTATTGCAGTACTGTATATTGTTAGGATGTGTGCAAAGCAAGTATTCATTAATGTTATGGTCTGTATTTAGTCTCTTCATTCCTTCAAAACAGAATATTGTATTATGTACAGTCAGGGAAAGTTCCACATTACGCACTGTTTGGAGCATTGGTGGCGATGAATAGTCATGAAGCAGCAGCCAGATCCCACATGTCTGGTAACTGTGAGTGGGAGGGGGGATGGCATTGGGTGGGAGGGTTTGGAGAGTTCCTTATGTCACAGTATCAATAGCCAATGATAATGCATGACGCGTCTGACATATTCTCAAAGTGAAAAAGCAGTATGTTGATCGTATGGTATCACACTGTTCGCTGAGTATACTGCATATTATTTAAAACGTGTTCTGTCAAAGGTATGCTTCTTTGCCTTCGTTTTGTAATGCTCGATAGGAATGATAGTTACAGAGATGGATCTTATAATTAGGACTTCCCATGTCATTCTGTCTAAATGAAAATGAAAAGTCTGTTAATTGCTCATATAAATTTTTTTGTATATACAGTATATTTATTATTATTACGCACTGCCCTAAACTCTAAGTTCGAGATGAATAATTACCAGAATAACAATGGATATGTTTGCAGGAGGATGTTTATACTGGGATAACAGAGGATTACTAATGAAACAAACTTATAAGAAAAAAATATATATATATATTATATAAAATCCCTCCATTATTCGGACGTCCAATACTCGGACATACTCACTATTCGGATATTGTGGGCTGCCCAACCCCCAAAATGCCAAAAAATTCGACAAAAATTGAAAAAAATTCGATTTTGGGGGACCGTGTCAGTTTGAATTTCCTGCCCGCGCCGATCGGCTATGTTTATGCTCGTGGCGCCTGTCTGTCGGTCGCCATTACCCACTCAGCTACTGCCTCGTGAACACCTCCGACAATGGCGGCCGAAATTATTGCTTTTGTGGTGATACCCTACCTCCTACAGTGCTTGATACTGCTTTTCACCTTCTTCATCATGTGTGTGATGATCGTCACTAGACCACACGGGAATTTACTGTTATGTACAGTGCAATGAAGTGATGTGATTCCAGTTATAAAAAAAAAACGTTGTGGAAAGTGTTGGTGATAAGTGCTGGTGATTCTCAAGTGGAAAGGTGTGTCAGGTGCAAGGTCTTCCTGTCAGAGTCTGAGATGATAGAGTGGGTTATTACATCAGGATGGCAGCTTCTTGTTCGTAAGTCCCTAACTTCATGCCTAACCTGTTTTCATCATGCTGTACATGTGTTAAAAAATTACCCTAAATGTTAATCATAATTTCCTGCTTGCAATTTAATTTTTCCATGCATGGTTCTTAAGTAAAACAGCTAGAAAAAAGGTGGAAGCAGTGAATTTCATGTCCGGTCCTAACCTAACCTATGCTTACCATAAAGATTTTCATGCCTAACCTGTTTTCATCATGCTGTAAATGTGTTAAAAAATTACCCTAAATGTTAATCATAATTTCCTGCTTGCAATTTAATTTTTCCTTGCATGGTTCTTAAGTAAAACAGCTAGAAAAAAGGTGGAAGCAGTGAATTTCATGTCCGGTCCTAACCTAACCTAACCTATGCTTACCATAAAGATTTTCATGCCTAACCTGTTTTCATCATGCTGTAAATGTGTTAAGAAATTACCCTAAATGTTAATCATAATTTCCTGCTTGCAATTTAATTTTTCCGTGCATGGTTCTTAAGTAAAACAGCTAGAAAAAAGGTGAAGCTGTGAATTTCATGTCCGGTCCTAACGTAACCTAACCTAACATTGTGTTAATCATAATTTCCTGCTTTTAATTTAATTCTTTCATGCATGGTTATTAAGTGCACCAGCTAGGAAAAAGGTGGAAGCAGTGAATTTCATGTCTGGTCATAACCTAACCTAACCTAACCATTTTTCTGGTATCAGTTTACATCATTTACTGTATTTAATGCTTTTTATCCAATAATTTAGTGCATAAAATGTGAGAAAAGATGATTTCCATGTCAGATACTTACTTATACTATGCTGGCAAGTTCTGAGCACCTATGACTCACTCACCTCTAAATCATCATTTTTTGGTTAAAATTCAATAAATTCATGCTATATGTGCATTATTTATGTGAAAAGGGACCTAAATAAGTGCTATACATGTCCAGTAGGGAGGTAGGAGGGTAGTTTTCTGATTTAGGTTAGGTTAGGGTCATGAAAAACCAGTGCTGGAGCTTCAGGACCAATTTCCGGACAAAAGCAATATTCGGACATGCTTTTGGCTCTATTACAATGGATATTGGAGGGATTACTG
>JAGKTI010012829.1:0-18603 GCA_018397915.1 Birgus latro
AGTAGTTGTTCCCTAGGCAGTCTGGCCGAACAGCCCCGAGTCCCTAAGGAAGGCCATGGAAGAGACCAGGCTTTCCCACAGAGCTCTCAAGGAGTGTATGTTGTGTTGTTGGCATAGGTGATTGTGTGCAATGCAGTCTTCCACGATGTGCTTAATAGTGTGGGGTGCTGTGTTACAATCTGGACAGGCGTCAGCGACAGAGTCATCCAGCCTCTTCTGATAACTCAAGAGGGCTGGATGATGCCCACATCTCAGCCTGCCCAGGTGGACCCTGTCCTCACGGGAGAGACAGGATTCATAAGGATGGATATCAGGAGGCCGAGCATGCAGCTGTGTGTTGTCTTTGAGTGACTGAATGGAACGGCGAGTGATTTGAGTATGAATATGCTTCTGGAAGCTGGTCTGAGGCAGGCAGGGGGGAAGAGATGATAGTATTTGTGTATGATATCGTGTGCTGGGTGTTGTTTTGATGTTCCTTGGTGTGTGTGTGGATGTGCTGCCATGTAGTGTAGTGGATGTTGTGGGTTTGTGGAGGCTGCAGCGAGAGTTTAGGTGCCTCTCATGTCTAGATAATCCTTGACTTTGAGGACTTTGGTTTCTTGGTATAGGTGGTCTGCAGGTGTAGTAGCTGTGCAGCCTGTGATTATTTTTAGGGCCTTGTTTTGTATAGTCTGAAGAGTGTTGTAGTGTGTTTTAGTGAGGTTAGGAGCCCAAGCAGGGCTTGCATAATTCATCACTGAATGTATATATTGTTTGTATACTGTGGTGGTGGTTTCTTTGTTCTGTCCAAATATTGTATGGGCAAGAGACTTCAAGGCATTGAGTCTAGGTGTTAATTTATTTTTGATGTTTGTGATGTGTTGTTTAAATGACATTGATGTATTGTATGTTACACCAAGGATTTTTTTTGTGTGTGTGTGTGTGGTAGGGGTTTGTTGTCTATGGTGAGGTGTGGAATGTGACTGTGTTCTGATGTCCAGTTTGTGAGAAGGGTCACTGTAGATTTGGCTGGGGCTATTTTGAGTCTGTTTGTGATGAACCATTCATGCAGTGTGTTGAGGCAAGGTTGGAGGATTTGTGTGGCTGTGTTTGCATTTTGGTGTGTGCATGTAAATGTTATGTCGTCTGCATAGGAAGCTATGTGTATCTGTTGTGTGTGGGGTGTGGGTATGTCATGCATGTATAGGTTGAAGAATGTAGGAGACAAGACAGATCCTTGGGGGGACACCATTTGTGACGTTTCTGATGTTCTAGGACTGACCAGCAAAAGTTACATGTGCATATCTCCCTGCCAAGTAGTTTGCTAGCCATCTTTTTGTGTTATTGTGCATGTTTGTGTTGAATATTTTGTTTGTGAGGTTGTGGCGGGGAATGGAATCACAAGCTTCACTAATGTCTAGTGTGACAAGGAGTGTTCTATGTGGTGGCCTAGCTGAATTCATGCCATCAAAAACTCTCTGTGTGGGGTCTGTAAGAAGAGCATTTGTGGAGTGTAGTGGCCTAAAACCATGTTGTGATGGGGCTAGGGGGTGTGAGGTGTAACTAGTTGTAGTACCAGCCTTTCAGTGACTTTGGAGGGGGTGTTGTTTATCATGGTGCTTGAAGCCCTCTCACGTGACTTCAGAGATGGACTCCCATGGGAGAATTTGTATGCTGATGATTTGGTGTTGATTGCAGAGAATGAAAAGGAGGCGGAGGAAAGGTTTAAGAAGTGGAGAGATGGTATGGGGCACAAGGGCTTAAGGGTAAATGCAGATAAAACAAAAGTGATGATATCTAGGCTTGGTGGCGGTACAATCAGAGGAGAGGGAGAGTGGCCATGTGTAGTTTGCCAAAAGGGTGTGGGAAGTAATTCCATCTTGTGCAGTGTTTGTGATAAATGGGTGCACAAGAGATGTAGTGGTATTAGAGGTAAACTGCGAGATAATGCTGATTTCATGTGTGCGGCGTGTCGGGGAGAGCAGGTGGAGATTGTTAGGCATGAGAGGGTTGAACTTGGTGGTGAGTCTCTTGAGTGTGTGGAGGAGTTTTGTTATTTGGGTGACATGTTATGTGCTGGAGGTGGGGCTGGAGTTAGCTCGGTTGCTAGGGTGAGAAGTGGTTGGAAGAAGTTCAGGGAGCTGTTGCCTCTCCTGACATTGAGAGGACTCTCCTTACGTGCTAAGGGGTCTTTGTATGCAGCATGTGTTAGGAGTGTGATGCTGTATGGTAGTGACACCTGGGCAGTAAATGAAGAGGATATTCGCAGGTTTAAACACACAGAAATGACAATGATTAGGTGGATGTGCAGTGCGTCCCTGTGTGCAAAGCCTGGGGGGGGGCTGCGTTTACGATGGAAGAGTTGAGAGGTAGGATGGGACTGGAGTGTATTGGTGTTGTGATGAGGAGAGGTAGGCTGAGGTGGTTTGGACATGTGGAGAGGCTGGGGGATGATAATTGGGTACAGAGGGTGAAAAGTGTTAATACTGGGGGAGGGGTTGGGGGGGGTAGACCGAGAAAGACATGGGACGAGGTCATTAAGTGTGACTTATGGGTTAAGGGACTGAAGAGGGAGGCTGCCAAAGATCGAGCAGCATGGAGAGCCGCCATTAGGTGACCAAGGCCGACGCATGCAAGCATGTTGGAGCCTTGAAAAACGAAAACATAAACGATGTAACATGATCTTTCCAACATAAGTCCCGAGTGAATGTAACCCCAAGCATGCTCAAGGATGATGCAGGATTGAGCTGAATATTATTATCCCTTAAACCGCGGGGTTATCAGAGGCGCGTCGTGCCCATCCGGCGCGTATATTCGCGCTCCAACTGACTTTTTTAAAAATATTTGCCAAAAATCAGTTATTAGTCCTAAAATATTATAATTACACTATGCATATGGCACATACCTTCAGCTTTCTCCAAAGATGTTTTTTTTAGCACTCGTCAACTACCGTAGGACTTGTGGAGATTTCTGAAGTTGGGTAACTAAGTCTCCACTTTACACTTCCCGACTTTCCGTAATATGAATACCACTGCCAGATATTAACACTAGAAACACTATTCAATGATTTCCAAGTAGTTTGGAATCCATACTAAAAAAAAAACACTGTGAAAGCAATGTAAAATACGAGCGCGTACAAGCCTCCCACTCGCGCTAACCCGCCTCTGGTATTCTGTCATTTCTTACTCATATACACACACACACTTTATTATTTCTAGTACTTTATTACACTTATATATATCTACAGTCCTTTACCTCTTCCCACACGATGTTTAGTAGGGGTAGAGATCACAGGGTCTTTTATAATGGGCGCAAAAGCAGCAGAAATGGAGGGGCGTGATTTCACCGTGAAGGACAAGAGCGAACTGAATGTACAATACGTATCTCGGTAGCCAAGAGTTGAAAATGTCAGCTGCTAATGTATATGCTAGGAAATAAGTCATAGGAAATCTAGGCAATACATAATAAATTAGGTAGTTCCAGGTGAATATAAATATCACTCAGGCTTCTCCCTTCGTTTCTTATATGCATTTATATTACGAGAGTAACTCATACGGCATATTTCACGGGAAAAAAAAGCAGGGGAAATTAGCGAACGAGTGCAGGCTGGATGCTGCCAAGTGATAATTAGCCAATTCCAGGTGTATAGCACTATCAACTACCTTATTTTTTTTATATATATATTATTATGTATAAGAATAGGGCATAGGGCTCATTTCAATGAATGAAAACAGTGGAAAAATCCAGGGAAGATTTACTTAGTGCAGAGCGGCTGAGCAGACAACATGAGAGGGTAATGGAGGGGAGGTAGGGAGGGGAGTCTAGAATGGGGGAAAATGGCTAAATTGTCAAAAATGGATGGGAGTACTGATGACATTAGCAGCTCTGAATACTGTTGGACAATGGCAGTACTGATAGATGATACAAGTCACCACCTGAAAGCCCGGGCTAATTAAAAAAAACACAGAGTCACAGAAGTGAAGCCCCGCGGTATGATCCATTGCACCCGACCATCACGAAAATGACGACCCGCGGTTTAGGGGTTAAACAATAGTGGGTACTCCTGTGGAAGACTGTGTCCGGTTGATAGGCGTAAAAACTGAGTTTCTGATGCATTAAAAACAATAAGAATATTTTTACCCCAGTCAGAGATACGAGCCAAGTCAGACATTACGTGTGCCATAGCTTCATACCTTGTTTGTTGAAGCAACTGTTGAGACGGACGTTGTAAGAACCGAATGGAAAGGTGAAGGGTGGAATCATCAGTGTACGAGTAGATAGGGTTAGATGTACAGCATAGAAGGTCGTTGATGAAGAAAAGGAAGAGAGTTGGTGATAAGACAGAGCCCTGAGGAACACCACTGTTGATAGATCTAGGAGAAGAACAATGGCCATCTACAACAGCGGCTATAGAACGACCAGAAAGAAAGCTATAGATGAAGGAGGAGACAGAAGGATAGGAACTGTAAGAGGGCAGTTTGGAAATTAAAGATTTATGCCAGACTCGACTGAAAGCCTTTGAGATGTCAAGTACAATGGCAAAACTATCACCAAAGTCCCGAAAGGAGGATGACCAGGAGTCTGAAAGGTAGGTGAGAAGATTGCCAGTAGAGCATTCCTGACGGAACCCACACTGACGATCAGAAAGAAGGTTGTGATAGGAAAGATGCTTTAATTTTCCTGAAAACTGACTCAAAAACTTTTGAGACACAGGATGTTAAAGCAAATGGACGATAGTTAGAGGGTTGGGAACGGTCACCATTCTTTGGGACTGGCTGAATGAGAGCAAACTTCAAGCAGGAAGGAAAGGTACAAGTTGAAAGACAAAGGTGAAAGAGTTTACCTATGTAGGTAGTAAGCACAGAAGCACAGTTCTTGAGGACAACAGGAGGGACTCCATCAGGCCCATATGTCTTATTAGTATTGAGGCCAGTGATGGCAGAAAATACATCAGCTGAAAAAATTTTAATGTCAGCCACAAGAAATTCAGAGGGGGAAAGTGATGGAGGAACAGCACAGGAATCGTCAAAGGTGGAATTGGAGGAGAAAGTCTAAGTGAAGAGATCTGCTTTGTCAGTAGAAGAAATAGCTACAGAGCCATCAGAGTAGAAAAGTGGAGGAAAGGATGATGAGGTAAAGTTGTTAGATAGGTTTTTGGCAAGATGCCAGAAGGAGCGGGAAGAATTGAAGTTGGAGAGTTGAGAGCATTTAATACAGATGAAATTATTTTTAGCAAAGCCATGAACAGACTGGGCAGAAACAAACAATTCTGTGCAGAAACATAAACAAGATGCGATTCGGGTGAGTTGGCTCTGGTACCTTTTACAGGCCCTCTCCTTCTTGCGGACAGCATTAGAACAAGTGTGATTAAACCAAGGCTTTCTTGCATTAGTCAAAGGGTATGAGAAAGGAATGTACAGTAAGCTTCCCGGCCCGAGAGAATAACTTCCGTAATGCGTAAAGCACACACAGATGGCTCCCGGCAATGGAAGCAATAATCATTCCAGGAAAAATCAAAGAAATACTGCCTGAGGGCCTCCCAATCCGCAGCCCCACAGTGCCACAGACAACGTTTCTTTGTAGGGTTCACAGTCTTACCGGAGCGATAGGACAGGTCAAGGTAATAAGGTTGTTATCAGAGGAGCCCAACGGAGAAGAAAGATTAACAACATAAGCAAAAGGATTAGTTGTAAGGAAGAGGTCAAGTATGTTGGAGCTCTCTCCAACTCTGTGGGTTATTTCTAAATCTAAGTCTCCATCCTTGGCCACCAATGATCCTAGATATTTAACCTGTGGACTGCGAGCCACAGCTCAGGCTGGGTAGCATCGCGCTGCGAGCCACAGCTCGGGCTGTGCTGGCCATGTATCGCCGTAAAATTCAACCCCTATGCAAACTTACGGATGATGTTATGCAAAGACGGAGAGAGAGGGATTTTTCTCTCTTCACCAGATGATGCCCTGGATGTTTATCTTCAAGTTTATAATAAACAACAACAAAACAAAACAAAATTGTTGATTTTTTCATTTTCTCACTACTCCCATACGTAAACTTACACATGGCCCTATGTAAAGACGGAGAGAGAGAGAGAGAGATTTTTTTCTTTTCACCAGATGATGACCTGGATGTTTATCTTCAGTTTTATAATAAACAAAATCTATATATAAAAAAAAAAAAAATCCCTCTTTTTTGCTCACCATGGGGTGGGATAAAAAAGGTAATTGAGCAATCCACGGGTTAAACTTTACCACTCTTTTCAGTCTCTCCCTGCAACCTAATCTCTGAATTCTGAACTTCACAGAACCTCTGGTATTCCATTTTCTTCCTACTTATCATTATTCTTCTATCTTCCATAATCCTTCTCCATTCTTTTAATTTTTTCTCAATCTCCTCTCTTTTGGTTCTGCATAATTTGATGCCATTAGCAAATAGCATGCATAAGGGGGCTGATCTCTTACCTTGGGAACCAGCACGTCAATATCAGTTAAAAAACTGAAGGACTTAAAGAAGATCCCTGATATAAACCAGCTCTAATTAAAAACTTGTTTCTCAGTTCAAAGCTGCTTCTGACCTGGGTTCTTACCCCCTCATACAAAACCTGTACTATCCTCACATACTTTTCAAGCACCTGCTTCTCCCTCATTTACTTCTAGACCTTCTGATATGGCACTTTGTTGTAGGCTTTCTCCATGTCAGTGAATATCAGATTCTCCCTCTACCTTTCTCTATGCTCCTCCAACATCTGCCTATTCAAAAACTGCATCTGTCATCCCACTACTGGGTATAAAACCAAACCGCTCCTCGCCGACTGTTGTCTTTTCTTGAAGCTTTCTCTCTATAATCCTCTCCCAAACCTTCATTGTATGTTAAGTAAACTTTATCCTTCCATTAGTACTACAATCCTGGATGTCTCCTTTCTCTCTGCAATTAGGTACAACCACACCATCTCTCCACTCATCCAGTATTTTCTTCTGCATATAAACCTTCTGCATCAAATCCCACAACAAATCAATCCCGTCTTTGCCCAAACACTTCAAAACCTCCACTGGTATCCCATCTGGCCCCATATCCTTCACATTTTTCATTCTTTTCAGTGCCATCTCTACTTCTTCTCTGCTTGTATCTGCCACTGAACCCTCATTTGGGACTCCATACTCAAAGCCTACAAACTGATTCTCCTCATTCAGCAACTATTCAAAGTATTCTCTCCACGTATTCCAGATCTTGCCCTGGTTTACATAAAACTACTTCACTGTTTATCTGTTTGATCTGAGTCAAATCCCTGGTTGCCTTATCTCAAGTTTTTGCTCTTCTACAGATCTTTCTCTTTCCCTCTAATGTTTCCAATTCTTCATACACCTCACTCCTAGCTTGCACCTTTGCTCTTGCCAATGCTGGTTTGAATTGGTATTTTCTTTTGGCTCTGGCCATTTTTACAGACGGATGCCCTTCCTGACGCCAACCCTCCCTATTTAACTGGGCTTGGAACCAGCACCAAGTGGCTGTCCTGGCCCCCCCAGCGGCTGGGGGGAGTGGTTTTGGTCTGACTGCTGCTAATGGGACCTTCTAGTAAGGCCTCAATTCTGTCAAAGCAGCGTTGAAGCTTGTTCACCACTGTAAGGTAGCACTCCATTAACAGACACAGAAGAACCACTGCCACGTTTTCCAGCTGGGGCTGCAGCTTAACCCTTTCATACATGGGGGCCCAGTGAAGAATCCAACCGCACACACTCTTTCGACACAGGATTCGTCCAAGTGAAATCCAAGCACTCTTTTGACTCAAGATTCGTCCAAGTGAAATCAACCGCTCACACTCTTTCAATGTAGGTTGAGTCCAACCATATTATTTGCTGTATTTTTTTTCTTCACAACAATTTGTTGTTTGATCTTAATGAACGGAAAAAAATATGAAAAAAAGGGATTTACCATATTGTTTCATTCACTTACTGAATGCTCATTTACTCACAGACATATAAACATTTTGGCAATGGTTAAAGAATATTGTAGAGCATTTTTCGATCCATTTCGTAAAAAAAAGACACTTCTTGCTATACCAGAAAATTTTTTATGGCATACAGAATAACAACTTTCGTCACGCCTGGCCCCTCTTAGTGAACTGTTTCGTATCATTTCATTCTCACTCGCCAGACCTCACGCTCCCCGCATTCCTCACTCAGTGATTTGTGTGGCATCGAAAAATGATTACAATCATTTCATTCCCCTGCCCTAATTTTTAACTATACTGTTATGAAACTGATACATGTTACAAATGAATAAATGATCTTCCTAATGAATGAAAAACAAATAAATAAAGGATATAAAACACCATACTTTATCGTTCAGTAACGTATTCATTTACACACCTGACATATATACAGTATTCACACATTGTATTTTTTTTTTTACAAAAATTTGTTATTGTGAAAAAAATAGTGTGTCACTACTGTATATATGTCAGTGAGTAAATGAATACATTACTGAACGATAAAGTATGGTGTTTTAATTATTTGTTTTTCATTCATTAGGAAGATCATTTATTCATTTGTAACATGTATCAGTTTCATAACAATATAGTTAAAAATTAGGGCAGGGGAATGAAGTAATTGTAATCATTTTTCGATGCTGCACAAATCACTGAGTGTGGAATATGGGGCGCGAGAGGTCTGGGCGGGCGAGAATGAAATGATACGAAACAGTTCACTCAGGCACGATGAATGACTGTTGTTATTCCGTATGCCATAACAAATTTTCTAGTATAGCTAGAAGTGTCCTATTTTTACAAAATGGAGCACAGATAAATGCTCTACAATATTCTATAATCACTGCTCAAATGTTTATATGTCTGTGAGGGAATGAGTATTGAATAAATAAGTGAATGATGCAATATGGTAATTCCTTTTTATTTTTTAGATTTTTTCGTTCATTAGGAAGATCATTCATTAATTTATAACATTAACGAGTAACAAAACAAAACAGTTATAATAAGGGCAAAGGAATGAAATTATTGAAATAAGCTTCTGATACCACACGAATCGCTGAGTGAGTAGTGTGGGGAGCATGAGGTCTGGGCTGGCGAGAGATTGTCACTCAGTACTTGGATATGGTTGGACTCAGATGGCATCGAAAGAGTGCGAGAGGGTTAAGAGGGTCTCAAGACAAGTGAGGGATGAAGTGACCTGGCCAATTTCCTCCATGCCCTCCTTGTATCTACTCTTGAAAAGCTAATTCCATTTTTTCCAGTTGGAACTATAGCTTAAGAGGGCCTCACAAGAGGTGGGAAGATGAAGTGGCCTGGCCAGCCTCATCCATGCATTCCTCATCCCGACTCTCGAAAAGCCACCACCACTTTTTCTGGCTGGGGTTCTGGCTCAAAAGTGTCTTGGGAAAGGTGAGGGATAAGGTGGCCTTGCCATCCCCTCTTCCTGCACCCTCCTCCTCTCTACCCAAGAAGACCTACCACCTTTTCCAGCTGGGTCTCTGGCTCAAGACAGTTTCAAGAGCAACAGAGAAATGCTAATTGCCCCTATCTAGTCTGGCCTTACTAGGTAGAAACAGTATTCAAGTCTGCCCACCACTGCAAGGCAGCACTCCATGAGAAGACTGCAACCAATCAACATTATTTGGGGGGGGTAGGAGGTGGGGGGTTAGGGGGGGAGTAACTGTAGCACAATCAGCTGAATAATACCAAAATCACAATTATGACAAAAATGCTAGGTACTGTGATGAAACTTCCCTGGTCCAACCCTGGTGAGGCACTGCCTACCACGAGGAAGTGGCGGATTGTGGCTGATCTACGCTGTGCATATACAGTCTATCCTCGTCTAACATGGTTTTTTACAACATGAACATGGTCTAACAAGACACAATTTTCCAGAAGCACTATCGCTTCTAACACGGCCATTGATGAAGCTAACACAGTTTTTTGAACCGGGCGGGCAGTGATGTGATGTTTTCAACATCTACAATTGTATGCACACCGAACGAGTGAGTTAATGTAAACAGTCACTCATCACTCGCTACTTTGCCAGACAAGCTGCTGCCGAACTCCAGGAAGAAGATATTCAATGCCAGCAGGAAAAAGGAGCCATGGCTAACATAAATGATAATGTGAAAAGTGTTATAAGTGCTACCAACTTTGAAGGATTTTAACCAGTGTTCTCCCCTCCACCTCCTCTCCGGCATAGCGTGTCTCCTCTTATCCTCCCATGAGGTAAATAAAATGTGGCTTTTAACTGTAATAATATTCTTTTATAATTCTGTGAACCATATTAATGCTTTCTAGGAGGTTAAAAGGGGGCTATAAAAAAATCTGCATCACAAAGGGGGGGAAAAGTAAGGTGACCAGAGTCCCGCTTTTTTTTACGTCCGTCCCAATTTTTAAATTGTGACTTAAATGTCCCGCTTTTAGAAAATTACTGTTACATTAGACATAATATGAGCTTCTTTTATGAAATTATGATGAAATAGAATTAAACACAATCTAAACCAAATGAAATTCTGAATTGCTAATATAAAGTGTGAAATATTAACCGGTAACTTTCGTTAGCCCATTCACCATACTGTACGGTATGGTCGGAATTCGTGTGAGACTGAGACGTTAGTGTTTGCTGAGCAGCCTCAGGGCAAGGTGCAGCGCTGTATGTATAAACACGTGTGTGTGTGCGTAGATGTATGTATGTATGTACAAGGCCTATTCAAAAAGTATCTGACTTTAGGCTCTAAAAAAGTAAATAGCTAACCTGCTGAGCTAGGACACTAATCCCCCTCAAAGCAGGCCCCTTCTGACTTGGCACACATAGCTCAGTGTTTTTTCCAATGCTTGAAATATTTTTCAAAGTTGGATTTCGGTATCTCCTGCAGGTGCTTTGTCGCATTCGTCACAATCTTTTCTCTCAGATGAATGTTGCTGAAGACACTGGAGTGTGTAAATTACGATCTAAAATTTCTGAAGACTGTTATCACTGGAGAGGAGACTTGGGTTTATGGGAATAATCCAGACACCAAAGCACAGTTGTCCCAGTGGAACCATGCAGGGTCACCTAGGCCAAAAAATGCACGATAGGTGTGCATTAACCCTTTGAGATTTTCAGCCCTCCCCCAATTGTGTCTGTGCCAGATTCAGCCAGGCGCACATAGAGCGCTCCGTCGCACAGTGATATTTGTACTTAATTGGTCATTGTACACTTACTTTTTATGGCAGACAAATGAATGGTACCGATTTAAAGCTGAATAGTTGCTCTTTATCGCAGTATGGTTAAAAAAAGTAAATACGATAGCTAAAAGGCCAATATGATGAGTTGAAGTTAGCCAAGCAGGAAAAAATCGTACACCCTTCTGTAGAAAAATATTTGTGAAAAAAAGAGTATTAACCCCTTAACCGCGGGTCGACACTTTCGTGACGGTCGGGTGCAATGGATCATACCGCAGGGCTTCACTTCTGTGACTCTGTGTTTTTTTTAATTTGCCCGGGCTTTCAGGTGGTGACTTGTATCATCTATCAGCACTGCCAATGTCCAACAATAGTCAGAGCTGCTAATGTCATCAGTACTCCCATCCATTGTTGACAATTTAGCCATTTTCCCCCATTCTAGACTCCCCTCCCTACCTCCCCTCCATTACCCTCTAGTGTTGTCTGCTCAGCCGCTCTGCTCTAAGTAAATCTTCCCTGGATTTTTCCACCATTTTCATCCACTGAAATGAGCCCTATGACCTATTCTTATACAAAATAATATATATATAAAAAAATAAGGTATTTGAGTGCCATACTCCTGGAATTGGCTAATTATCACTTGGCAACATCCAACCTGCACTCGTTGGTTAATTTCCCCTGCTTTTTTTCCTGTGAAATATGCCGTATGAGCTACTCTCGTAATATAAATGTATATAAGAAAAGAAGGGAGAAGCCTGAGTGATAATTATATTCACCTGGAACAACCTAATTTATCATGTATTGTCTAGATTTCCTACGACTTATTTCTTAGCATATACATTAGCAGCTGACATTTTCAACTTTTGGCTACCAAGATACGTATTGTAGTCAGTTCGCTCTCGTCCTTCACGGTGAAATCACGCCCCTCCATTTATGCCGCTTTTGCGCCCATTATAAAAGGCCCTGTGACCTCTACCCCTATTAAGCATGGCATGGGAAGCAGTAAAGGACTGTAGATATATATAAGTGTAATAAAGTACTAGCAATAATAAAGTGTGAGTGTGTATATGAGTAAGAAATGACAGAATACCAGCGGCGAGTTAGCGTGAGTGGGAGGCTCGTATGCGCTCGTATTTTACATTGCTTTCACAGTGTTTTTTTTTTTGGAGTATGGATTCCAAACTATTTGGAAATCATTGAATAGTGTTTCTAGTGTTAATATCTGGCAGTGGTATTCATATTATGGGAAGTCGGGAAGTGTAAAGTGCAGACTTAGTTATCCAAATTCAGAAGTCTCCACAAGTCCTACGGTAGTCGACGAGTGCTAAAAAACATCCTAGGAGAAAGCTGAAGGCATGTGCCACAGGCATATATAATTATAATATTCTAGGACTAAAACCTGATTTTTGGCAAATATTTTTAGTCAGTCAGAGCGCGAATATCCCCACGGGAAGGGCCCGGCGCGCCTCCGACAACCCCGCGGTTTAAGGGTTAACACTATATCAATCTACAATAAATTCCATTTCTATTGATATATAGATTATGGTAATTTATATTAGTTTTCACAAAGAAAAGCGACAGTAAAATGATAAGGAAATTTTTTAGTTTTCACACCGTGCGCCCACCACCTGCTCACTCTTAAGTAACTTTATATAAACGTTTCCTGCAAGTTTACTAATCATGGTAAAGTAATAAGTTGTTGTCACTGTAAAGCTGAATAGATGCTCTTTATGCTGGTATCACTGGAATCGATAAAAATGATATATAAAGGCCAATATGATGAACTTAAGTTAGCCGATAAGGAAAAATCACACACCCATCCTCAGAAAAATATTTGTAAAAAAGTAGGTGTTAGATTAACATGAACTCTGACTGCACCAAATCAATCTACGGTAAATTCCCTTTCCATTGATATATAGGTTATGGCAACTTATATTAGTTTTCATCAAGAAAAGCGAAAGTAAAGTGCGAGCAGGCTGTGGCACAATGCTTTCACACGTCACTTTCACTCGAGCTTTCTTCACTTTCAGGCAGCCTAAATTCATCACCACTTTCATCACTGGGACCAGAATCACTGTCAAAACAATCCAGCACCTTTTGGCACTTGCTGAGTGTAAAAGCTCTTTTCTGAAGCTCTGATAACTCGCTTAGGTAAAACACGTTCCTAGCAACACAGATCTCGTGTGTCATGGCAGGAGCACTTGCACCCCTTTTCCTGCTCTTGCTAGAGCTCCCAAACATCTCACATGAACACTTTGACATCGTCAGGGTATGCAAAGATGTTAGTGCAACAACCACATGAAAAGGCATTGAAAAAGACCTAGAAATAGAGACACGGCATGTGGAAAACCGTGGAGGTCACGAGGTCACTCCCGCACAGTAGGCCTACTACTTTCAGACTGGCTTTGTTTTGCCTCTCACGACGCACCGCGTTGGGCAATATTGGTGAGTCACTCACACATGATGTGGCAAGTCTCCATGTGACATATGCTGCCAAATTAAAACTGCGGCCGCGTCTCGTAAAGTTATGCAATTTTTTTTGTCGGATGACTTGAAAACGAGTCATCAGAATCTCAACAGTTGGATTTGCGATGACTCGAAAACGAAGCATCGGAATCTCAAAGGGTTAAGGTGAAATGCATATTGACAATTTTTGTTCAACTACCATGGTATGTTGCGCATCATGAATACGCAGCAGAAGGTCAGACTGTCAACAAACATTACTACCTCAACATTATTCATCACCTTTGTGACGCAGTTCGGCAGAAGAGACCAGACCTTTGGAAAGTGGCAAGTTGGGAGCTGCACCATGACAATGCCCTGCCCATTCATCTCAACTGATTCAAGAATTTTTGGCCATGCACAACATCCTACAGGTCCAGCAGGCTCCCTAGTCACCAGACGTGGCTCCGTGCGACTTTTGCTCCCCAAGCTCAAAACTCTACTGAAGAGTCCCTGATTTGGGACATGAGAAGTAATCATGACAAATGAGATGAAGCATCTCCAAAACCGGCTTTGAAAAATGTTTCAGGAAGTGGAAAGAATACTGGGCTACATGTGTCAGGTCAGAAAGGGTCTACTTGGAGGGGGATTAATGTCCTAGCTCAATTGGTTAGTTTTTTTTTTTTTCTAGCCTAAGGTATGATACTTTCTGGACAGACCTTCTATGTATACCGGCAATACTGGTACCTATGTAATAAGAGATGAGGGAATACTAAAATAGCTGAAAGAAACTTGTAGTGTTGTCCTGTGTAATGTACAGGTAAGGACAAGGCAAGAAACTACATTATAAATTATGCTACGTACACAAATAAAGCTCAAGGAAAAGAGCCTAAACATCATTATATATTCCACTATTTTCAGGCCCAAATTCTTGTGTAAATTAACTACCATGAAGTTACAGAAAATGTTTTGTGATGGAAATTGCTACAATGGATGTGTCTGTATTATTGCGGTAATGTGGCTGTGTGGAGGAAACAACCACGCATACAGTCACCTCATGCTAGATAGGCTCACAGCCCTCCGCAACTTTTAAATTATTGTATCTTTGTTCGCATGTTAAAACCAGAACTTACCACTCCATAAGTTATTTTCGGGCATAATCATGGCATTTTACTGCTCAGTAGTCATGAACAGCAAACGTCTTTGTGTTTAATAATGGACTTTACACTCCTTCTTCTGTCTTTCTTACCTTCATTCTTTCCTCGTCCTTCTGCCTGTGAGTGACTCTACACTGAGTGACAAGCCAAATGGTTTCCTGTACACCAGGAAACCATTTACTACATTGGGTAGTAACCACATAATCAAATTTTGGCGCCTGGTGGTTTAGTGGGTAATTACTGCGCTCCAATCGGATTGAGCCAGTGAAGGTTTATATCCAAGGGCTGGTTGGGGTTTATTGCTCACATAATGCCATTCAGGGATGAGTGAGGCTGGTCACTCTCATCTTAAATGTCAAGACCAACTTGCCTAGCCCCGGCCTCCTATGCTCCTCTGTGGGGCAACATAGGATTGGATAATAAATAAAACAAATAAAAATGAAAAGCTTATCATCTATGACATCCAGTTTGTTATGGTGGTCTGCTGCACAGCCTCGAGGTGTGGGGGGTTGCTAGGGTAACCACACAAGCATCTCAAACACTTGGCAAAGAGTGTTGTTCACAGAAGTCTCCACAATTAATGAATAATGTTTTTCTTTCTTTTTTTTTAAGGTAGTACCAAAAATTACCAAGTGGTAGAATTTGTTTAAACCAAAATTTGTCAATGCAGTAATAATCAGCAACAAAATGTTTTGATAACTGACAAACAAATTTGTGTTCTGGTGGCAACAGATGGCTGGTAGTGCACCGTGTGATGATCGGGCTAAGCACCCAAGCTTTGCCCGGGTAGAGTTAGGCCAGGTCAGCTGAAGGGTTCACTAACCCCTCTGCAGTCAATAAAATAACAGTATACCACTTGCATAGCATTCCAAATCATCACTGCTGTATACTGTACCTTCTTGTCCAACGGCATTTTTTTTTAATTTTTTTTTTACCACATTCATTGCCAAATCCCAGACAACCTTCAGCTCCTTTAATCAAAAAAGGCTTTGTGAACTAAGTGTACTGTACTCTACTGTTCTTTAGGAATGATTTAGGGGGGCTAAGTGGGGTGTTTTGGATATATGCAATACTTGCCTGTATGTAAGGCCTTCGGAATATAACCCTCGCGTAAGCTGCGACACAACTGTAAGAGTACGATGACGATGAATGGGGAATCCCTGCATGTTGATCCCATGTATAAGACAAATACAGTACAATCATTCTTTTGGCAATGTTGAAAAATACTGAACATGAACTGAACTGCATGCATTTCAAACTGCTGATGGTGTGATCATTGCATGAGAAAAATAGGTGACACAACACAAAGGTTTTTTGGGGTAAGCCTCCTATTCTGTATCGCCAAAAGAGTGATCTGTTGGTTTTCAATATGCTGATCATCAGCATATGCCTATACTGTGCACAGCTTACATACTCTGTTTAGTCATAAAATATTTACCAGATACAAAGTCTGGTATTTGTCCCTTTGCAGTAACCCAAAACATCACCAGATACTGTAATCTACTTACTGATCAACATACATAATCATGAGATATTAAGTAAATGAAAGATGTTATAACCTACTTATTCCTCATCAACAGACACAGTCATCACATGACATTAAGTAACAAATAAGTGGTATCCACCTCATTCGGGTGTTGCTTATGAACTGGAAGAGAAGGAAATGATGCATAAGAAACAATAATGACACTTTGGTACTGTATTTTTGCTCCACAGTTACTCAGCTATAGCAAATTCAGCCAACAATATTCTGGGTCCAATTAAATGGTTTAAATATTTTCAGTGTAATTTACATTCTGATATTAACATCTGCTCTTACCAAGAAAAATGTGTAGGACTATTGCTGTGATTATTATAAGCTAAAGGATGGCTGACTCAGAACATAGACAAAACTTGACAACTTGAAATACCAAACCTGAACTTGCAGTTTTATGGATTAGTGTTAATTAGATAAGTAATCTTCCCACTATCCGACGTAACAGAGCCAAAGGCATGCCCAGAAAGTGGTCTTGTCCGGACAGTGGCCCTGAAGCTCCAGAACAGGTCATTCATGACCCTAACCTAACCTAACCTAAATCAGAAAACCACCTACCTACCTCCCTACCGGACATGTATAGCACTTATTTAAGTCCTCTTTCACATAAATAATGCACATAAAGCATGAATTAATTGAATTTTAACAAAAAAATTATTATTTAGAGGTGAGTAAGGCATAGGTGCTCACAACTTGCCAGCAAGTGTATCAAACATGGAAATCACTATGAAAATCACCCTTTCTCTAATAGTATGGATTAAATAATGAACACAATGCATGAAATAATTGAATTTTAACCCCAAAATGATGAATTTGAGGTAAGTAAGGCATAGGTGTTCACGAGCTGGCAGCTTAGTGTAAGTAAGCACCGGACGTGGCAATCACTATGAAAATCATCATTTCTCATATCTTATGCACTAAAATATGGGCTACAAAGCATAAAATAAGTAAACTGTTACCAGAAAAATGATGATTAAGAGTTTGGCATGGCAAAGGTACTCACTTCACCAACAGCACCATTCATTCTTGATCCTAACCTAACCTAACCTAAATCAGAAAACCACCTACCTACCTCCCTACCAGACATGCATAGCACTTATTTAAGACCCCATTCACATAAATAATGGGTACAAAGCATGAATTAATCGAATTTTAATCCAAAAATGATAAATTTGAGGTAAGTAAGGAATAGGTGTTCACGAGTTGGCAGCTTAGTGTAAGTAAGTATCGGACGTGGCAATCCCTAAGAAAATCATCATTTTTCACATCTTATGCACTAAAATATGGGATACAAAGCATCAAATAAATAAACCGTTACCAGAAAAAGAATTAGGTATGGCAAAGGTGTTCAGTGTTCACCAACAGCACCAGTCATTCTTGATCCTAACCTGACCTAACCTAAATCAGAAAACCACCAACATACCTCCCTACCGGACATGCATAGCACTTATTTAAGACCCCATTCACATAAATAATGAACACAAAGCATGAATTAATCAAATTTGAACCAAAAAATGATGAATTTGAGGTATGTAAGGCATAGGTGTTCACGAGTTGGAAAGCTTAGTGTAAGTAAGTATCGGACGTGGGAATCACTATGAAAATCATCATTTCTCACATCTTATGCACTAAAATATGGGATACAAAGCATCAGATAAATAAACTGTTACCAGAAAATTATGATTTAGAGGTGAGTAGGGCAAAAATGTTCACCAGTTGACTAGATAGTGAACGTAAGTAAGAGACATGGTAATCACTGAGAAAATCACCTCTTTCACAGCCTGTGCACTCAAATATGGGACACAAAGCATGAAGTAAATAAAATGTTACCAGAAAAATTATGATTTAGAGGTGTGTTGGGCAAATATGTTCCCCAGTTGACTAGATAGTGAACGTAAGTAAGAGACATGGTAATCGCTGAGAAATCACCTCTTTCACAGCCTGTGCACTCAAATATGGGACGCAAAGCATGAAGTAAATAAAATGTAACCAGAGAATGAGGATTTAAAAGTGATTATGGAAAAATATTTAGCAGCTGACAGTTTTACTTACATGTCCATGATGGTTGTTAACGAATATTACCCTCACCTCTAAGGTTTTTACAGTTGTCATAATTGCTCTTGAAGCATGTCCAGTAATCCAGTGTTTAACTAAACTTAATCCTTAGCATTGTGAATTATGACTGTTTAAACAAGAATGAAAATACTACAAACAACCTGGCAACCGTCCACTCTTCACAAGGGTTGAGAGAAAGCTAACAGGAGGGGAAGAGAACGGGAAGGAAGCCGGTCGGCGCACGCGGGAAATTCAAACTGACGAGGTAAAGATTTTTTTTTTTTTTTTT